>JAWWEM010034899.1:0-15236 GCA_035582935.1 Ormyrus thymus | reverse complement strand
AAACAGGGGAGGAGTTGCAGCGGGAGAGGAGCGAAAACGGGGGGGAGGCCCGAGGAAGGGGGTGAGAGAGCCGAGAAAAAGAAGAGAAAAAGCTCTCGGCGCGCAGAGAGAGTGGTGGGGAGCTGCACACGAGACCGGCGCGTGCCGCATGCAACGCTGCTCCTGCTTTCCGACTGTATTTCAAAGCAGACGAGGAGGAGGAGGAGGAGGAGGAGAGAGAGAGGGCCAGGATGCACTTTCGTCCTCCTTCCTTCCCCGTTTTTGTTCCCCCCTGCCCCCCGCCCTTTTTTCGAGTCTCTCCTTTCTCCCGGTCCCGGCCGATTTATACGGAAGTCCTAGCAATATTACGACAGCGGACTCAATTTGGGAGGCGCGATACGTATACCTCTCGAGATGCTATCGGTGGACTTTTACGGGAGCCTTTTTCTGAAAATTGCCGAGCGCTTTGGCGAGCTCGTAAAGATAATGACGCGACTCCCAAATTGATCGGGGAAACTTTGTGGCGGCTCGCTGCCTCCGTTCTGGCGCTAATTCGGCAGCTGAGTGCATTGTAAAATTTCAAGCTGCTCCGCTTAATTGACAATGGAAGTGCCTTTGATTAGTGATAATTTACCAAGCGACGTAAATGGAAAGTCAACAGTTTTCGCCGAATCGTTGAAAAAAAAAAAAAAAGAAAAAAATGCCATCGATTGCCAAAAAAATCCTCGCGTCAAATCAAAGAGCATAGCTGCAGCTCTCGAAGCCCCGGAAAGTAAAAGTAAGCACTCGAGGAGCAGCTCCCCGCCCCTGCAAAACGGCATATCACAAAGAGCAAGAGCGGGACAATGCAGGCCGAATTAAAGCGCCGCTTCCGCGTACTTGCGCTCCGCGTACGCGCACTTGTTGCTCGGAGGGGGGGGGGGAGGCGCATGCACCGCCGGCAGACAGGAATGCAGCCGGGCTGCAGCGGGAAAAGGGGTGTCGGACGAGAGAGGGGCGCGCGGAGAGGCGTCGCGGCGCGCGCAATCAATCTTGCCGGCCCGGCGGCCTTGTTATGCTAATGCGCGCGAAAAGTGCATGAGACGCCAAGTGCAGCTCTCTCTCGGCTCCGGGCCCGATCGCGGAAAGGAGAAACTCGTTTACGCCGACGACTTTTTTTTTTTCTCCCCGGGCTCCATTAATCTCTCGTTTGACCCCCGGGCTCTCCCGGGCGCGTCTGTTGGCGCATTGTGCATTAACATGTGTAATTGCGAGGGAACGGCGGCGGTCGAGCGTGGGTAAATGTGTCACTTCTGCCTTCGAGTTCTTTATCGCTGGATCTTTGAATATTAAGGGGTTTGCTTTGCTCGGAGTGATCGGGATTGTATTTTTCTTTGCGTCTGTTTTTAATTGCCTCGGGGTCTTACGGGGGGGGGGGGTTTAATACCGCATGAAAATAAATAAATTGTAAAAATAAATGGGGTTCGATGGTTTTTTAACTCGATGGTAAATGCGCGCAATTGATGCGCACCTGAAGTTTAAAATTAAAGCTCGGGCCGTTAATAATCCACTTTTAAAATGCACATTAATTTACAAGGCAAGCCTACCGCGCGTACTTCTTACCGTAATTAAGTACATATTCTCGGGGATAATCGCAATGGAAGCAGCAGACACGAGCATCCTTAAAAAGAAGCCCCTAACATCCCCGAATCTTTTGAAAAAGCCAGCCGCCGCTCGGTGTAATTCCATGCAATCGACGCCGGCCGGGGCTGAGTTTTCGAATTTCAATTCGGGCTCTCCCGCAGCACTGCACTCGGCAACATTTTATTCGCCGGGAGGCGTTGCGCAAGTGCGCATTGTATACCCTCCTTGAAAGCTTAGCGCCGACGCGTAATTACGGCGAGCCGAGCCGCTTTTAGCCGCGGCGCACAATGCGACCGCCTCCCGGGAACTCGCGGCGATGCTCCTTTTTGTTTACGTAAGGCTCGGGGATCTCTCTCTCTCTCTCTCTCTCTCTATCTCTCTCTGTCTGCGGTAATTTTGCGTGCGGCGCCTGCGTCCGCCACATGTGCAATGAGCACCGCGCCTCCTTTTCTGCCTTATTTCGAGCCTCGGAGCGGCGAGGGAGCGGAGAGCTCGTCGGAGGAATGGAACGCGGACGAGGTGGACGCGGCGGGAATGAAACAAAGGGCGATTCCTTCCTTTTTCGAAGCTTCGAGCGAGAATTAAGTTAATCATTTTACGCAGGAGGACGGAGCTCACTCCGACTGGGCGCAGTATATCATTCCGTTACACTCGCTCCGCGCGCTCCAATTTCATATTAAAAAATGCACTTGCGCAACGAGTCCGTGATCAATGCTCCCGAACTGCGTCGAATTAACTTCGTCGTCAAGATACGAGGATCGTTGAAGCCTGCCCGGTGGATTGCGCGAGGATCGGGACGAGACTTGAATTTCGGTATTCAGTATATTTTTATAGCTGCGAGAACAGGTTCCCGTTACATAATACGCGAAACGTCAAGGGGTTGGAGATCGCCCCAGCACGAGCTCGCCGGGCTATCATGTAAGAATTTAAATTCCTCTTTTTTCTTTTATCATTGTTTCCAAAATAGCCTTTTTATTCTGCGCTCTGTGCGAGCCTGTCATTTAGAGCGCACAGAAAATACAGAATCGGACAATGCGCGTAACGTATTTTCGTCACTTCGGCGTCGTCGCTTGCATTCTGGAGTTTGTAGCGTAATGCACTTCTAATGCAATGCACTTTTCACCGCAGCGAACTGCGAGGTAGGAAATTTGCACTCAACGTGATGGAAAATTTCTAAGAACAAGCGTTAAAGCACAGCTCGGTTCACTACCGAGCCAATAAACCATCCGCAAATCATCGAAATTCACAGAAAGTTGCGGAAATTCTCTCGACGCTGCGCATTAACGTTAATTCGCTCAGCGGCATATCAAACGCTTACCAAGTCCTCGTGTGCGCTCGTGGTAGCGACCGCCTCTTGCGGCGAGTGCAAATGATGCAGCTAGTTAAAGAACAATCGGCGAACGAGGAACGGAAAAAAAGGCCGAGAGAGAGAGAGAGAGAGAGAGAGAGGGAGAGAGGGATTTGCTTATTGTCCAAATTCAAGGGGCGCAACTACTGCGTCTAAGAAAACTAGTTTTAACGTCGTTTTGCGCGCATACCAGTTTGACGGACTTTTTTTCTCTTCTCCTCAACTCTTCCCTCTCCTTCTTTCCCCCTTTGTACCTGTCCTTACCTTCCCTTTGACTCTGCGCTACTTCAAAGATCCTCTCTCTCTCTCTCTCTCTCTCTCTCTCTCTTGCTCTCTCTCTTGGTCTATCCGCGCGCGCGCGCTTTACATTTGAAACATATATCCGCCGTGCATGAAAAATCAACGCTCGACCATGCAACCATAAAACACCGACTTGGGCTCGTTTGTACGGTCTCTCTACGGTTTTTCTTGCGGGAAAAGTACGTACCGGTATTGTGTTTTTTTTTTTTTTTTTTTTAAATTGGTAGCTTTTAAGAATTACTTGTTTAATAAAAGACGACGTTGGGGCGTACTAGGCATCTGTCATTATTAAAAACAAATCGGTAAAATTAAGGAAAACCAGTAGAAGAGAAGCAATAAAGATCTATCAAAAGGACTTTGCATTCGCGTCGAAAAGTGACGAACGAAAACTTTGATTGTTCCAGCAGCTATCATGAAAGCAGGCAGCTATTTTCATCCGCACGCAAGCCGGCGAAAGTAAGAAGGAAAGCAAAAAAAAACAAAAAAAAAAAAAAAAGCGCACCGTCAGTCGGCGCCGCCGCCGGCTGCGTTGAAAACTGCACAAAAGCCGCAACAATCGCTCTCTCGCGGCGCGCATCGACGGGCCGCGGCAAGTGGCGCGCGGATAAAAAGCGAGGAGGGAAGGACCGCCGCCGAGCCGGGCGCGGGGAAAAACAACAGATTGCAGTTGGCGCGCCCGGGGCAGGTGCTCCCCCGCCCGCTTGGCGGAAAATGCTGCGCCCGCTTGGCTCGCTCCGGCGATCCTGCGTGCTCTGGGGACTTACCGTTTCTTCGTGCTGCTCGCCACCGACGGTTCAACGACGAGAGCCGATCCGAGGAATGCATAGCCTGGAACAGAAACAGATATCGACGCTTTAGACTCTCGGATGCGCTGGTTAATGGGGATAAAAGTCCCGGCGCGCAACGTCGTTCGCTTAGATTTCTAGTTCGGCCGTTGCTTTTGGCGCTGGGCTCGGGGATTCTTATGATTAGCTTTGCGCGTAACGTTTTGCTACGAAGTAAGATTTCTAAGCGCAATTCTTCCACGCCGGCCCAAGGAGCATTGAATTCCGAAGTAAAGCAGCTTCGTAACGGGCTCCGTTCAAAAGCAGCGGCGAGCCTCGCTCCTGGACTCGAGTCAACATTTTGAAAACCGACTCTCGCAGCCTCTCGCGTCCGGACTCGCATTTTCCCATGGCTCGAGGGGTCCGGTGTCGGATTCTCGGTCCAGACTCGCGAGGCCGATAGTAACTTTTCCCATGAAAAACCCGGCCGCCGCCGCCGCCATCGGGCGGGCATTCCGGTTATTCTCCTTTCCGATCAACGGTCGCCTAGCTTCCGGGTCCTCCGAGTCTCGCTTCCGCGTGGCGCAAACTGGCCCGTCGTCGGCTCGTTTTCGCCGGTATTCTAATCAGGATCGGGCTCTCTCTCTCTCTCTCTCTCCCTCTCGCGGCGGTTTGGTTTATGTGAACTCGCGCGGCCGCGGGCTCTCGCACTTCTGGATTTCTGCGGCGCGTCCTTGTCTAGGCCTAGGAGAGAAAAACGGGGCCCACCCCTCTAACCTCTCGTCTACACACCCTTCGGTGCCTGCAGGCCTTCTTTTCTTTTCTTTCTGATTTTTTTCTTTTTTTTCTTTTCTCTTTTTTTTCGCCAGATCCTCGCTCTCGCTCTACCCTCCGTTTCTCCTTTCCCTTGCCCTCGCCTCCTCACTCCTCCCTCCCTTTTTCTTGCTCCGCGCGGCGGCATTATACGGCCCGAACTTGACTAGTTATTCACGCGTATTTCCTTTCCGTCCTCCTCAGTCCATTCCGCGAGTCTATACGCCGCGCCAGATGTCTTTCTACCGGTTCGAAGCCACGCCGCGAGAGCGTACGCCCGTAAACGGCGGCCGTTCGGCGGCGCGAGCGAAGAAAGGACCCGGAGCCGTGTTTCCCCGCTAGCTCGCCGGGAGAGGGACTAGCTCGGCCGAGCTGCAGCTAGGATCCCTCTCGGAGCGGGCTCTATTTTCGCCCGCCATTGTCGGCGTCGCGCTCGCCTTCCTCGTTCGAACGCCCGCGCGCTCCCTTTCTTTCGCCGATCATCGGGCTGCCCCCCCGCTTGCAGCCCACTTTCGGGGCGTCATTGTTCGGGCGCCTCCTTCTCGCCAGAGCTCGGAGCTTGAAGGAAGCTCGGTTAATTACAAACCGCAACGCGCAGTACACTGTGCGCAGGGAGCGATCTCGTCGACGGGATCTGGGTGGTTCGATTTAGCTCAAAAAGTACGTTGCGAATAATCGGACAATGGCCGCGACCAGAAGCGCGAACGGAATGCCGCGGACCTGCGCCTTCTAAGAAACTCGGTCACAGAACGGGGCGGCCGCTCGCCGTAACGGCGAGAGGCGCAGCTACTCTACGCCCCTGCCCGAAGTACTCGCAGAGATAGTGTCCGTTTTCAGGCCCTCCTCCCCGCTCTCGAGGCAGCCTGTGGACGTGGTCAATCTCCCGGATCTCCTGCGCGTCGGCGAGATAATCATCTGAGAATTGCACTTCTAGCGTCCTCGGAAAGCGTAGCGAGTCTCCCGTATGAGAACGAGCCGAGCACAATGTCGGGGCCGAGGAGGAGAATAGGAAGCGAGCGCTGGGCGATGTCACAAAGAGTGAAAGGGAGGCTCGTTAGACCGCCGCCATCGGCTGTCTTAACTTCGGGCGCACAATAAGTCTGCCCTCTCTGCGAAGTTTTTTGATTTTTTCTTTTTTTTTTTTTTTTTTGTTTGCCGACGATCGCGCGTCGCGCACGTCGGGGCCTATTTAAATTTCAATCGACTGCAAACTCGGACTGACGGCGAAGAGAAGAGAAAGACGGTCCTTCCGTTTCGGATTTCAGCCCGGACGCGAGAAGCCCTCCCTGGGTTTGAAGAATTTTGAAGGTAAGGCCCGAGGATGAGAAACTAGTTTCGAAGTGAATTACTTCGCCGCGCAGAGGACCCCTTCTGGATATGGAAATCGGCCGAGGATTCATTTGGCGCTTTAAGAATTTTAATTGCTCGCTTTTCAAAGAAATTTTATGTCCGGCGGAGAGTCAAGTCGACTTTTTTTCTGCCCCGTTAACTTCGTCCTGCGTCTTTCTTGCTCGAGCACTCTTAGCTGCTCATTTTTCAGGCTGCCTCGGAAGCGAAGCGCCTCGCTCCACTTGCAATTCGCGGCGGAAAGCTAATATCAACAAGAACAAGCATTAAAACGTCAAAACAATGAAATTACGAAATCGCGCTCTCCGTAAAGCAGCACCTACTTATTCCCCCGGGCAGCGTTCGACGGTAAAGTAACTCCACAAAGGCGGCAGCTAATTTCCTCCTATTCTCCATGTCCCTCCTCCGGTCGCTAGCAAAACGCCGCACAATGTGCGAGGTAAAGAGAAAACAAAAAAAAAAAAAAAGAAAGCAAAAGGAGCGCAGGAGAAGAAAAAAGTTCGCAGCGACGCAACGTCCCATGAATTAGTAAGCGAACGCCTCGGCGCCGAACCTGTACTTCCTCCGGCCGGATTTCTAATCCTATTAGGCGCATCCCTCCTCGCCTCTTCTCCTTTCACGTCTACTTGTCGCATCGGCGTCCAGGAGGATACGTCCTATCGCTCGACAGGGCCTCGTCACGTCCTCGTCGTCGTCGTCGGGGGGGGGGGGCCCGGCTGCCGCGCGACAAAGCTCCAGCCCCTTCCTCCTCGACGTTAACGAAGGCGAAATCGAGCGCGAAATTTCTCGCCGGCGTTTGCGCCTCTTTTCTCTCGTTATGCCGGCGCGGCCGAATTAGAATCTCATTGGCGCACCGTAGCGTGATCGCTGCGCCGAGGAATTGGCTCGCGCGGCGAGAGAGAAACCTGTTTGCGGACGCGGCCGCGCACAGCCATCCCCGGCGTTGCATTCTGGCCGCTCGTGTAGAAGCACTCGGGGATACATTATTATTGTCGCGTCGACGTCGTCATTCTCGTCATCTTCTCTCGCTCAGATGCGCCGCTGATGGGCGAGCGAGAAGCGAGAGAGGGTTTATTCCCTTTTTTTTTTTGCCTTCCTCGAAGGCGCGAGCTGCGTACACGAACGGGCGGGACGCGCCGCTCGAGTGGCCGAGGAGAGGCATTAGACGCGTTCCGCTTTTCATTTTGTGCTCCATAGCGTGTCGCGCGGCGATGATTCACGCAAGGAGGAAAATAATTCGCTGGGACTCGCCGAGGCTGGAGACGGGCTCGAGAGGCTGTTTTGCGTGACATTAGCCGCGCTCAAGTGCCACCGGCAGTTTTAATTTTAATTAAAGGCCTACTCTCTCTCTCGCGCGCGCGCCCCTTCGCGGTTAATGAACGATGCACGAGTCTCTAAGTCCGGCGATTTGCTTGATGTTTCTCTAAACGATTGGGGTTGTCAATTTGCATATGAGATGTGAGATATTAGTGGGCTGAGGGAAAAAGAGGAGAGAAAATGACTATTTCGTACGGTTGTTTCAGATATGAGAAGAAAAATAATGATATTTACTGTATGAATAGTAAATATTAAAATAAAAAATTGTATATATGAGAAGAAAAGTAATATTTACCATATAAATAGTAAATATTAAAATCGAAAATTGTACTTAATTCAAAACATTATGCCAAATATCATTCTTTTTCTTCTCATATCTGAAATAACGATACAAAATATTAATTTTTACTCTTTCTCTCTCTCTCAGCGCAGAATTGGCGCAAAAATTCAATAACAGCTGAAACCTCGGTAGCTCGGCAGTGATTAGAAAACCGAAGGATTTACGTCTAAAAAGAAAAAAAAAAAACTCGTCCACGGCGAGAGTGACTCAAGAGTGCACTTTCATCGCGTGCCCTCGCCGAGGAATTCGACTTTGAAAGTTTGCCCGATGACGCGACGCAGCCCTGGAAGCGGAGTCCCGAGGGAAAGGCCGGTGACTCAACGCGGCCTGCGCAACTCCTCCGCGAGAGCCGGGAGAGAGGAGCGAGAAAGTCTCTCCCTCGAGGCCTAAATTAGCGACTCGACGTGACGGCGCATGCTTAGGCCGCTTCGAAATAGGATCACCCGTTAGAGAGAGAGAGAGAGAGCGGGGCTTGAGAAATGCAGAAACAGCAGTTGCTACGCTAGGTGCTACTCCCTTTTCCACGAGGTTCCTTTCTCCGCTCGGTTCCCTTGCTCTCCGCTCGCTCTCTCTCTCTCTCTCTACTTCCTTCTAGCTTAGCGTCCTCGGCCTTCTAAGCCGCACAATCGCGGCGGTAGCGCACGCCCCTGTAAAAAAGCTGCTCGTCCACACGTGCGTCCGTATTGATGCCCGGAGAGCCTTGCTCCCGCTGCTCCGCTCTCTCTCTCTCTCTCTCTCTGCCCCTCGTGCGAGCTCGGGTTAGGCGCAACGAGCGTCTGGAATTTTCTAGCCGCCGCGCGGGGCTGCTGGTAAATAGACGAGGGCTCGCAGGAGGGAAACCTTGAAAAACGAGCGGGGAAAGCGACCGCGCGCGCTCTCGGAGCCGAGGCGGTCCTACGCCGGGCAGTGATTTCCGATCCCCGTAGCGCATTGTGCGCGCAGAAGCGGGAGCGCGGAGGCCGAGCCGGGGGATGATACCTGTCCTGCAGGAAATGGGTGCGCGAGCGGACTCGGCTTGTCGCGCGGACGGTCGGGGCAGCGATAAATATTGCTCCTAGATGCGATCAGGTTGAGCGCGATTACACTTTGCAGGACGAGTTCGTGTATTCAAATGAAGAACAGGTTGACAACGTTCGCGAGAGTACGCGAACGAGCGAATCAGGTCCGAGGTTTCGCGGCGCGTCTAGTACGTTTACTCCCACTTTCGTTATCGAAATTGCATCGGCTCAAACATCGCATATAGGTGCGCCGCCATCGCACGAAGGAGGCAGAAGGAAGCACGGGAGGGGGAGCGCTCTAGACACTAGGTTACCAGGGCCCTACGCACGCGGCCCAACGGCGAGTGGGAAGGGGGAGGGGAAGAGCGAGGCTACGCACACAGACGCGCGCGCAGGGGGATTGTTCCGCTGAACGGGGAGGACGGCAAGTGCCTTTATTGTGGGTCAGGCTTATATCGAAGGCTCAGCCGGGCGCTTCAAGGTCCTCGCCAGCCTGCCTGCCTGCCTGCCTGCCCTTCTGCAGCCGAGCCAGCCAGATAGGGGATACCGCACAAGTGCGAGAAAGACGGGAGACGTGGCTCCGCTCGCCGCGCCGACTAATACGTATTCATTTCCCGACTCCGCCGCCGAGCGGGATGCCTTTTTCTCCGCGAGGATCCCCTGCGCGCGCCGCGTGGAATTTCGGAACTTCCGCTCTCGCCCAGAGCCTCGGGGGCTCGGGATGAATTTCGATGCGCGTGCTTTTTTGCTGGGTCGTATTGATCGATCGTTTCAATTGGCCCCGAAGCTTACGGGGTGTCGCTTCCGAAGAGCAGTCGGGCCCGGTGATTCGTTAAGCTGTGACAAACAAGCCGCATTACAAGCAGGCCTACAACGTTTCGCTCGCGCGGCTCCTCGCCTCGGCATGACATAACCAAGGAAGCACTGCATTCTCTCCCTTTATCTCGAAGACCTCCGTCCCACTGCCATTCTTCCTCTCCTTCTCTCTCTCTCTTGAAATTTTTTCTCGCCATACTCGTTTTATTCCTCCTCCTCATCTGCTCGCCGCGGCTCTTCCTGGTGGAGCACCAGTTAGTCGAACGGGGAGGCAATGAAATATGTAGGTTGCGCGAGGCAGGAATGGGAATGGAAACTGGTTCTCGCTGCAATTTCTAGGTCGCCTCCGTGAATGCCAGCCCTTCGTTTACATCCGATCCGAACCGACCCGAGGAAGGAGGACGACTCCCTCGCAAATTGATTTCACCCTCCACCCGCGGGCTGCGCAGCCGCCGCGCGGACGCCGCGTTTAGCTACGCCGCGAGCCGGTGTCCGAGCGTCGATTAACGCCCACGCCGTCGAAGCTCGGCCAGCGCAAGAGGCAGAGAGTCGCGAGGGTCCGATCGCCGCGACGAATCCCACTGCGTGCGCGCGCGACTCGGGCGAATAAAATTAGAGCAGTTAGTCGGTTAGATGCCCCGCGGACAGCCGTACGGGCGCGTCCGTGTGCGATTCGGCGTCCGAGTATACAGGCTGGATGTGTACGCGCTTGGAGAGGCTCTCTCTCTCGTTTTCGGCGTACTGGCAAAAAGAGTAAAGCGAGGATCGGCAGGGTTGGCCTTGTGGCATACTTCCCTCGCTCTCGGTCCCTACTTCATTCTTCATCTTCGTCTTTTCCAGGCCTCTCTCTCTCTCTCTCTCTCGGGCGTTTTTTTTCTTTCTTCTCCGCTAGCTCCTCTCGTCCTTTGATTTTTGCTTAGAGGCCTCTCTCTCTCTCTCTCTCTTACTTTTACGGGGTTCTGCCTCTTTCGCCTGGCGCTCTTTAGCGGAGAGAGCTCCCTCAGCGTGAGAGCGCGCGGACAATGAGAGCACGACGAGCACAATGGGTCACTTAGCCCGGGGTAGCGGAGGCTCGCCGAGCAAAATGGAAGCGCGACGGACCCACGCACGCCGCGCGCGTCAACGTGCCCGCTCCGATCCTGCTGACGGAGGCTCGAGCCGGCCCCCGTCGCCCTTTCCAGAGCTCGGGGAAAAACGCGCGGAAGTGCCGAGCGCGAGCAGTTCGTCGTCGGGGCTTGCGATTTCCTACTCGACTCTCCTTCCTCGCTCGTTCGCTCGCTCGAATTTCTCGAGACTGCGATCGAAATCTCGCCGCGACAAGCGCCAGTCGGGCCGCTCGCTCGTAATGCGATTCCAGAAGCTAAATGAACGATTCATTCGACGCGACTTAAGTGCCGTGCAATTTCATTGAAGCTGCGCGCGTGAAATGAATCGCAAGAGGCTCATCCGCTCGGTCGAGTCTTGTAATTTGACGCAGGCCGCCGATGCGAGGACAACGGCAGCGATCGTCAATAAACGGCTCGCCACCAGAAATTGATTTTGACGAATAAACGAACAGTTCAGATGTTAGATCATTAGCAGAGCTAAGGGCAATTAAAGTGTCTTTATAAAATGTCAATTTAATTTCAAGGTCTCAATAATTTTTATTGTAAAATAACATTTTCAACATTAAACGTTTCCCCCTGAATCCCCAAACTCAAGACTCACTTTACAAAGTAGCACAATTGCGCCGAGTACACGAGTACTAAAAGATCGCCTACCGGGGATCTCGCAGAGGAGCTTCGCATTACTTTGAGCAGGAGCTGCTCGAGGTCTTGGCGGCTCGATCGATAAGAGCAAAGGGAATCGTATTCAGAATCCGAGTTCAAGGATCCAGAGTCGGACGCATGTAGATCGCGACTCGGCATCGTTCCCTTCGCCGGAGAGCCAAAAACTAAGGAGAAAACGCGTAGAAAACGTTCCGGCGCGACGAGCTCTCCCCAGAAAAAGATCCAGAAAAAGCCGCGCGACAAGCCGGCCGAAGACCCCGGCGGCAAAAAGCCGCGAGCAGCGAGGCGTCGTCAATGAAATTCTTTGTCGTTCACACGCGCGGCAGCAGCCGCCGCGCAGATAACGGCCGGGCCGGTCTCTCTCTCTCTCTCTCTATCTATAACCGCCGCGGCGAACTTCGCCCGTAAGGTTTTCAGTTGAGCCGTGCGCGCGCAGCCGCGCGGAGACGCAGCGGACGCGCGCGGAAAAACGAGTATTGCGTGTGCGCGCATAATTCTCCGCGCGCTCGTTTATAATTTCGAACGCGCGCGCACAGACGCACACAGCCGCGGGGCCGAGCTCGACTATCTAATCGAGCTAACGGTTTCGGGCTGGGAATGCTTAGACGCTCCCCCTCGAGTCGAGCGAAAGAGAGGAGAGAAGAGAGGAGAGGAAAATCGACGCGAAACATGAAGGTACGAGCCGATAGTGGGGCGAGAGTTTCAAGAGGCTCCGGCGCGTTATTAGTAGGTTAGCTCGTTTTTCCGCTGCTCGGTCGCCTCTGCCGATGGGGCGGTGTGCCGAGGGGCTCTGTTGGAGTTGATTATCGATTAGCGCGAGGAGCTGATGCGAGTCAAATAACGAAAAATACGCCAGGGAAATAGGAATTTATCGCGTACATTTTTGTAATTCAAACGAGTGCGCAGTGCGACTATTTGATCGTAAAGCCTAATTATAACTTTTCAAAGCTGATTTAAAAAATGCGAACTTTTACAAGGAATTTCTCCAAGACGAGAGAATTTTCAATCCGCTCTCGCGATTTTAACAAGTTCGAAAATAAGCGAGCGCTTTGCGGTGGGAAGAGCGGGGCGTCTCGGACTGCCCAGCTCTTAGCGGTAAAGAAACAAAAATAATAAAGCAGACCGGCGAAATGCTGTCTTGGCACACGGCGCGCAGGTCATTCTCCCCGAAGCTTCCGCATCTCGCGCGCTATCAACTTTTTCTTCCGCGCGCCGCGAAGATGAACGATAATACGATTTGAGCCTTGGAATTGATCTTGAATAACCCTTTACCGCGCGTTTTCGAACGCCGGCTTCTGACGAGACAAAGGACGCGTTCGGACCTCGAAGTGCTTTTACCGATTTCTACCGCCAGGCGTTGGTTTTCGTCTGCCGCCCTTGGAAACCCGAGCAATCGCGTTTTAGGGGCCAAAGCGTCCCATTGACCGAGACGACGGCGCGCAAAAATAAACGGCCCGGCCCCGGGAATGAGTTAATTAAAAGATTTTTTTGCCTCGAACGCGCGAGAGGTGAGTTTCGTAATCATAGCCGGGGCGCGCGAAATAAAGGAAAAGAAAATGATTAGCAGGTGCAAAACGGCGCGCGCGCGCGCTTTTTATTTTCTCCTGTTTCGCGTGCCTCGGCTCCGATGGCCGCCTGGCGAGAGATCATCGACACCTGTCTAAAAGGCTCGGATTTCTTTATCGGTAGCGGGAGAAAGAGAGAGCACTTATTATTCCGCGCGTAAAACAGGGCGTAATTAGCCGAGCGTGCGCGCCGCTCGTAAGGCTTAGATAGTTTTTGAAATTCTGACGGTTTCCGCTGAATTACCGGCTGCAAGCGTAGCTGTACGTTTCCGGGAAGGAATTATTTCGATTAGCCTCCGTTCAAGCTGCACGTCTAATGTGCGACCGTTTGTACGACTCGCGGCGAGCAGCTTTCGTTACTCGGTGTATGTCCCGGGTAGAGATGAAAAACATTGAATACCTAGTTATAAGGCATTTTCAAAAATTTTACCTATAAAATAGGTATTTTTGCTTCCTAGTTAACTAACTTTTATGTAAAGCTTTTTTTCATGGTCGGCGGACTTTTAAACTGGTTTGACTAAATTTAAACTTATATGTCGGTATTTACACGGCTGTTACGATGGGTACTTTTCTTACCTCAGAAATACCCAGAAACTTGCTTGGTATTCTAGTTGTGAGCGAGATAAATAGAAAAGAGGCAAGAAATTTACGTTTTCTTTAAAATTTTACCAAAGCAGTATTATAAATAAATGTCTCTTTTATGCTTCTTATTACAATTTCGGAAAGTTATCTAGCGCATTCAAAATCTTTTGTATATTGTATTGCATAACTGAGAACGGATCGAAACTCGATTCGAATATTTCTAGGTTATGCTCAATCTATTGAAATGATCCGAGAGTGATCCGAAAAATCGTTACGTCAAAGTTAGTTAACTAGGAATTAAAAATACCTATTCTATTCTTCCCTGGCCATTTTTGATAATTTTATCTCTACCAGGGTGTGGTTTGCGCAATTTTGAAAACCCGAACGGGAGTATTTCCAAACATATTCCTCAAGAAAAACTGAATATTACACAAACGAACGAATTGATACCTCGGAAATCCGTGACTAAAGACGAAGTCAAGCGCGACATAACAGTGCATTACGCAAGCGTTACTCAACGCCCCAAAGTAATTTCCAGCCGAGAAGTACAGAGTGCGCCCGAGGCTCGCCAGCCGAGGTGCAGAAGCCAGCGAGGTGCTTTCGGGCAAAGGAGCAGCGCCGCCCGAGAGGTATTAGGTAACGCGTCGGCGCGAGAACGTATCACGTTCGGGGCGATACTCGGCGCGCGAAAAGCGCGCGAACTCGCGATACGCGCGCAGCCTGACACTGGATCGTCAAAATACAGCTCTCGACCGCGCCTCGCCGGTTAGTCGTCGGAAAAGTCAACGGCCGCGTATCTAAAACAAACACGCATCCTGCGCGCTTTCGCCGACGCTATCGTAGAGCGCTCCCGGCGGGCGGGGGAGAACACTTCGAATGATGTAACGAACGACGGACGGAAGAATTCTGCCTTCGAGGAGGCAGCTCGAAGGGAATCGTTTTGGACTGATTCGAATTTGCTCTTCTCGATAATGTCCGGTTGTTAAAAAGTAACTTAATCGAAGGAGATCAAAGTTAGAAAATAATTTGGTAACGGTGAGAAAAATAGTTGAATAGCGTTCTTTGTAAATCATTGCCCGACAAGTACTTGATAGAGAAGTTTTAACGAATTCTAAATGTTTAAAAGAAAGAAGTTGATAAAACACGTATCCTCGATAAGAGCGCCTCTGTTACATAATTAGTATTATTCAAAGTATAACGGTAAAAATAAAGAAATACTTTAGGAGGAGCTCTGTATCTTATCATAAATATTACCTGGAAAGCGGCCGCTAGATTACTATCGCTGTTTGATCAAGATTAAGTTTAATCTGGAGAAGCAAGTTTCGCGATACAATGTTTCGCACTATAATGAGATTCCTGCCTCTTTGTGCAAGCTTAACGAGTTGCAAAAATTTCGAGCCAAGAGAAACTGAAAAAAAAAAGTAACAAGTATCCGCAACCGACCGGCGAGCTCGTCGGATGCGTTTTATCGCGTTAGAAGCGGCTCTCTCTCTCCGCGGCACCGAAATTCAAGGACTGCTGGCGAAACGAATCCACGGCATGTCCGGTTCCCCGACGATAATAACCCTGATACGCAATTACCCAGTTGTGTCAGCGCGACCCGCGTAAAAAAAATTAGGTTTGGCCCAAACTTTCGCCAAGTTTTCTTTGGCCAATGTTCGGGAGAAACATGGCC
>JAWWEM010034869.1:0-15245 GCA_035582935.1 Ormyrus thymus | reverse complement strand
CAGGATAGTGCGAGTTTGTCCTTCGATTACGATAGACTATACTAATTTTTAATCAGGTATTTCTCTCCGTGTAGATACAGTTTTAATCGAAAATTCCTCAAAAACTAACCCGATGTTTTTGTAATAAAATTTATTTTTAAATAAAGTTACAAAAAAATTATTCAGATAACAAAGGAGATAATTTATTGCTATATATATGAAACTAAAAATAATTTAAAAAACATATCCGAATGAAACTCGCAAAAGAGAGAAACATTTTAAAAATTTGCTACAACTGCTACAGTAACTCTCAACATCCGAAATTATGAATCAAACGAAGAGAAAACTTTTGAAATAATTTTGCTCTCGGTAATTCTGCCAATTTTTCTGTATTTCGATAAATTTACTTGGGAGATTTAATCAACAGAAAATAAGTAAAAAAAAAAATAATTTTTCAGGAAGCGAACACAAATCACGAGAAAACTGTTTAGCGCGAACATATTTATTTTAATTGAAACGTAGTCACTGTTTGAAAATTTGTTGCCGTAAAGCCCAAAGTTACCTTTTAATGAATAAATTCACGACAACATACGCTCGCAATTCTAACCCGCAATTTAAGTCGTTTCAGCCCCGATAAAATTTCCGCATCGGGCTCAATATTTTCCAGGCACTCGAGCCGGAAAAGCCTATCGGTACTTTGCAATCAATATTTCGCTGTCTGTCGTATCATAATTCCCCTCATTCGACTAATTCCCAAACTCTCTTACTTCCCGATCTCCGCTCTCTTCCTCTCGCTATTTTTCCATCTCCCATTCCCCGATCTCACGCTCGTTACTCTCGATGCTCTCTGACTATATATACCTATAGGTATATATATACACGTCTGTGTAAGTCCGATGCACACGCGGTAGCAGTTCGGTTTGCGGATAAAACGAATGCCATGACGGCAGAAAAAATTCCGCCCTCTGTAGCCCGGAAGAGGGAGCGAGAGAGAGAGAGACATATACATCACAGAAGAACCGCAACGTACTTTGGTGGGTTTGAGACCCGACCGAATGTGCACGAACGAATAGCTTCCCTTCTCCAGTTTGTTTGTCGTCCTTTTTTTGAATTGACGAACGAGCTTCGAAAGAGAGAGAGAGAGAGAGGATTCTGGATCGAGTCGTTCAGATCAAACGCACTGTATCGACGGAATCATTTTAGATACATTTTTAGATCCTACTTTATATCGCCATCCGAGCGTACGGATGAATATGCGGTTGATTATTTTCAATTTTATTAATAATTTTCGAAGGAAAAAGGGGCCGAAAAAATTAGCTTACTCGCGCCGAGTTCGACAAGCTCACGTTCCGCGTTGCTTGATTAAATTAAAAGCGCGCAGAATTTCATTTCCCCCTTCGACGCTTTCCGTGTAGAATGATAAATACTTGCTGGATTGAGCGTAACTGTACGCTCGAGGATGAACGATTTCGTTCATTTCTTCTCAAATTATAAAACTTTTCTGTATCCGAATTTATATTTTCGCGAATTCCGCTGATTAAAATGCATTTAAAGAATCGTAAAGATACAAAGATATCGTTATAAAACGTGCTGTAATTGTTTGTTATTATGTACAAGAGATGCTTTAAAATTCCACATTATATCCCAATTAATATATAAGATGAGATTTAGGGACTCTATTAACTTCGACCAGATTAGGTTAAGCTTCTAATGGTATCTCGGGATCTGTAAATATTATATTTACGGCAGGTATGTTGTTAATTCATTATAGCTTAACAAATAATGTATGAGGAGGACTAAGCCAAATCCTTCGATCGATAAATATTATGATCCTCTTTTTGACTTTGCAATTTTAATCGTTCCGATTTATCAAATGTTAATGCCTTGGTCGCATAACAGTTTTCCAAACTCCACCGTGGAAATTCGTGTATAAGAAGTTACAAATTTCAAGCATTTCGAAAGCCAAGGTTCCAACTTTAAAGCAACACTCAAAAAGCGACTTCAAGATCCCGGATAAATTTCTTATTGCGCAGAAAAGTTCACAGATATCATCTCTTAAAGTCACTTGCTTATCTCGAGCTTTTTCTAAAGGAGCTCCTAAAAGCTGTATACGGCAAGCTATTTTGAAGCTCTCGCATCTTACAAATGATCTAGGTCAAAGTACTTCCTACGTATTGATTTCGCGCAAATTCTCACGTAAGCAAACGAGGTAAACATCGTCAATCATTGCCGCCTGACGTTTCGCATCAGCCGACCCAAAAGCATTTACACCTCCGCTGCTCGCGAGAGAATCTGGCACGGGAATAAACTCTCTCCCTCTCTCTCTCTTTCTCTCTCCCTCTCTCTCTCGAAAAAGCAAAAACCGGGCTGGGGTTACGTTACGCAGTGCTGAAAGCATTTCCCAAGGCGCAGGACAGCCGAGAATCCCGCATTAAGCAGGCTTCCATCCCCCTCGGCTCTACAAAGCTCTAAATTAGAGCTGATTGCTGGTCGGTGCGGCTGCAGAAGAGCGAACGTCCGAGTTTCATTTTTTCCGTCCTCTCTTTTTTAGTCCCGTTTTATTTGCTTTGCGGCTCTCCCCCTCGCGCGCGCGTATATGTAATGAACTGCGTGTTTAATGCCTCGCGTTTTACAGGGAAATTTAAAATGCTTTTATAGTAATTAACGTTTTATTCTGACGTTTTGCCGGTTTTTTGGCTTAGATTCAATAAAGCGGCTTTAAAATTTTTCGGTGAAGAATTATTAAAATGTATATAAAAATCGCGATTGTTTCGACAAAATTAATAAATTTCATAAGTTTTTGTTTATTAAAGTATCGGCTTTGTTTCATGTCTTTTTTTAAAGAATTTATAAAGTAAAAAGTATTTTTAGTGAATGTTTTCAATAATTTTGGTGTTTTAAACATCCGAAATTGATTAAAATAAAACACTAATTGACTCGAAAAATAAAATCGCTTATCCCGTCAATTGTTTCAATTAAAATAAAGGGGGATTAATTTGACATATTGCCAGCGATTTAAAAGTCATCACATTCGATTACAAAACTGCGTCCAATCAGCCCTTAAAACCAATCAATTCCCAGAGAGAGAAAGATTTTCATATCACACGTGATGTTCTGGCCCTCTGGGATAGGTGAGCAAAAACTGCAGGATCCATCCGGCACCTGCAAAAAAAAGCCCAGGAAGCCGCCTCGTTTTCGGCTTTTAATGGGAGTTTGTCGCGTTGACGTCATTGTCGTCGTCTTTGCCAAGGCCGAATAGACGGGCCAAATGAAACGCGACGTTTTTCATTCGTCGTCGCCGCGGTCTGGAGCCAAGGCACAGAGCGCCGACAGCGTAAAATCTGCGAGCGTCAGCCCCTCTGCTTTATGAAATTTTAGCCACCGACGTCGCGGTACGCGCGACGCGGGGCTGTTCTTCCGGAATCCAGTTTTATTCTTTCGTTGGTAGGCGCGTGCGCCGCCGCCGCCGCCGCCGTCAAGATGGGACAGGCGAATTGCCTTGTCTCCTTCCGTTCTTTTTACATCGCTAATCTCTCACTCGTACTCCTTTCCGAGCTTCTTTCTGTCGAGCTGTTTTTACGACGCTCCGAGTTTTAACTTCGTACGCTGACTTTTAATCCTTAAACGGGTTTGCATGAGCGTTTCGGGCTTTTCTTTTCGCTTAGCGGAGATTGTCTATTCGGGTTGTTTAAGAATCGACGGAAAAAATAAAGCAGTATAAATATAAATATTTTTCAGCTAAAAGCGTCAAAATATTTGTTATCTTTGGATTATAATTTCTGTATAATAAGAACTAATTTGTAATGTGATGAAGATCAATTTTACTCGTACAATACCATATTGATTGCAAGATTCCATTCGATACGTGTTATTTCACACTATTCCGTGAAATGGTAATGCCGAGCTTAATTGGTAAGGTATGGTTTGTGCACATAAGAATCGTGCCCATATTAATAGTGCACGAAAATGTAATTATGAAAAGCAAAAGTTACAGCAATGGTTACTTTTATAGGCATCTCAATTAATACTCCGTGCAAATATCTGGTTGGAGAGTAAATTTTAATTTTCCTTTTTTTCAGGTATTACTTTTAATGTTTTAGTTTTTAAAAATTTTAAATTAAAAAATCTGTCTGCAAAACCCGATATTCAAAAAAAACATTTTTGTCGAAAAAAAGCCATCAAATTACAATAAACTCACGGCATTTGTAAAAACTTTAAATATATTAACAATTAACGTCAATGCTGATTTAGTGCCATCGATATCGGGCAAGAAGGCAGTACTAAAAGTAACAAAATTTGTTTCCCGACCTCCCTTTTTTCCGCTGTATCATCCAAATCATTGTCCACACCATAAAGCAGCCTTAAAAGCTCTATCAATCTTTCGAAATCGGTCGAACAGCGCTCGCATCCGCCGATAGGGACGTACACTTCCTCGACTAGTCAGGCAAAAAAAAAAAAAACTACAATCCGCACGCCCGACGAACATCGTCACCTACGTATATTCCGCGCCTGCTTGCGCTCAGCGTAAATCAAAATTCAATCATCATCCTCTCGCCCTCTTTCAATCTGCCTCTCAGCGAAGCCTGTTTTCCCGAGCGGCGTGACCTTTTCTCTCTCTCCCCCCAGAGAGGATTTCCCGCGCGAGAGTGCAACAACGCACATCGGCGGCGGTACATTGTTCGCGTCTTCGCCGTAAGGCGGCGATACAACGTTTCCCCGGGCCCCGACTTTTTACGAGGCATTAGGCAGACCGCTAACTCCCTCGTGGCTGTTTTGCCGCTTTTGAATGCGGCTTCCTACTTCCCTCGAGTGCCGGCCTCTACCCCACGACGATGGCTTATTGACTTTTTATTGCTCCGAAAACTCGGGCTTTATTGCCGCGGAAACCTAGATAAATGGCCGCCGCGAACTGACTTGAAAGTATAATATTAAATCTCGTTGCCGGATACGAACTGACAATGTTGCTCCCGCGCGGTTTATCAGTTAATTGATCAAACTTTATAATAATCATAGCGGCTCCCGGGAGAAATTTCTGTTCAAATCTCATGCAGCAGTGTGAAGCTTAATTTGAGGTTTAAGGTTGACCTACTTGGTAAAATGTTAAATTGTACATGGACAATTTATGCGAATTATTATATTACCCCTGAAGTTTGTTACTAAAATGGATATGATACGTATCCGGGACAAGTCCTAAAACAACTGCGACAAGTGCTGCAGCGTATAATGGCGTCAACTTTTTTTTTCAACTGTTAATTGAAACTGCCAGCGTTGACGTTGTTTGTGTACTTTGCTTCTTTTGTACTTGACTTCATACCGTAGTTTCGCTGAAGCGCGTGTTAATTAAAAATTTGAAATACTTTTTGAATCCCTCCCCCCCTCGACAAAATGAAATCTTTAATTTTTAAATTAATCAAATTTCATTATTATAATTAATCTTTGAATCTATTGTGTCCAAAGGTAATTTGGTTAATATTTAATTACAGGAAAATTCCAAAATATTTTTGAATTTTCACGCGGATGAACTTATAATAAGTTACAAAAGGTTATATAGAGGATAACTGCATTGAAACTCCAATGAAATTAATGAACGTTTGCCTAATTAAACTTCATTCGTATGCTCATTAATACCAAAGTAAACCAGTGAATTTTCACAAGTTCGCAGTTGTTGGAACATTGGCCTCGCCGAAACGTTAGATTTCCATTAATCAAGTTTGAAGGGCGTCTTTTGAACCCTAAAAGAATTTCTTAATAAAACTTTCCCTTCGTTCACGAATCTATTAATACCTTCTTGCCGAAGCCTTCATCAATGTCCAGCTATTTCCGTCCAACACAAATGAACTGCTTCGAGACCAAGAATAAATTTCCTAACCGAGCACGTCAAAATTCTGTCGGCAAAAATCAAAACGCAAGACGAGGCTTTTCAAAGACACCGACTGCTTAGCTGAGCTTCAGTAGTCAGTTACCGATTCCGCTCAGGCACTTGATACTCCCAACTCTTCTCTCCACCTGTCTTTCTCCCTCTTGCGGACGGGGATCGATCGCTTAGTATCCGGAGTCGTAAACAAACAATGCCAGGACCTATCGCGGTGCTCTGTCCACCAAGAGAGAGAGAGAGAGAGAGAGAGGGCGGGGGAGGGGAAGAGTGCAAGATTTATCGAAATCACACGTACAGAGACGCTGACGACGCGCTCGCGTTGAAGGTATCGCGTTCCTTGCGCACACATATCCGACCTCCATTGTCGTGGGTAATCGGGATTATCCGCCGGAGGCAGCAGCTCTTTGATTTAGGCGTTCGTCTCAGGTATACGTATAGGCACGAGGTGAGTAACGGTTATTGGCAAGTCGTCTCCTGTGTCCCTCCGCCCCATTTTTTTCCCGCCTCAACTCTTCCTTTTCCGTGGGGTCTTTCCTTCTTCCCTCTCTCTCTCTCTCTCTCTCTCGATGTTCGATTTTCTCTCTGCACGCGTTTTTGCTCGAGAGCGCTGCAGATTTATTAGATTCCCCGTGTAACGCCCGCCTGCGCGAACGATTTTAAAGCGTTCAGCGTGATAAAAAGTGACGAAGGAGTTCCTGCCGGCTATTTTTCCGCGATTTTTTGTGTAGGCAGATAATATGATAAAAAGGCATGAATTTGACCTTATTTCAATAGAAATATTCTGCAAAAAAGGAATGGGTATTTTACGATCGGCGCCGGGCGTACAAACGTCTCTTTTATCTAAAATTTTAAGTCAATGGATCTAGTTGCCGGACAAGCAGAAGTAATTGAATAGTCTCAGTAATTAGACGCTGCTCTTACTTTTCATGGTCTAAAAGCATTTAATTATCCCACCAATTCAATCACTCGCACGTGATCAGTCATCAGATCTGTCGCTTTAGTAAGGCTCAAGTAATAATCCGAAACAAAAGTTTTCATCTTCAAATGAAATTTTATCAAATAGAATTTTTTTTAAAAAGGTTGCGCGGTTGAAAGAATTTAATCAATCGAAAATCGTCAGCAGGATTCTCACGAATCGCAGTAAAAGAATTCCGGGTATTGTTACAATTAGCGGAATTAATCCTTTACTAGTTTGTTTGTTGTAAGTTAGGTAGCTGTAAAGAATTTAATTAAATTTATAATACTTGTATTTTACAAAACTCAAAGAAACTGAAATAATTGGAGAAATTTAGCTAATTAATCATTTCTTTCAGTTTTTTGAAATTTAAACGTACTAAACCAAAAAAATTTGCCTAATTACAACTCTTCAGTCCAAAATGACACAAAATAGAAAAATTTTATGCTTTCCAGATTGAAAATCCATCAATTTATTTAGTCTGCAGGTTAAGGCAGAGTCAAAACATCAAAATAATCATTTTTCTTCGTTGAAACAGTCAAATCTTGATTGTTTTGATCAGAAATTGAATAACATCCATAATTGATAATTTAAAGCAGACATTTGCAAAAGTGTAATATTCTCTTAATAAAATATTAACTTCTTTCGGCGCATCGATCTGTCGTACTTTAGCTCCCAACTACGCATAGGTGTGCACTCGACCGAGTCCCTTGAGCTCTTCGTAAACTGCGCCTTCCAACGCATATAACAGAAATTAAGCCGAACGCGAATATTCCGAAGCTGCGCGTCGCGCGTTAAAGGGATTAACTGCACGGACGAACTTGCCTCTTCACGCACTCGGATCGTTTCAATATATCCCGATCAAAATTGAAAGCGAGACGAGGGTAAAGGACATTAGTCCCTTAGGCATATATCTGTGTTCCGCGCTAATGACACAACTTAGCAGCGCGTCGCGCCGTGAATTACCGCGGCGAGGGGAAAGGGGAGTGTCAACTACGGCCTCCACATACGTTATGCACCTGCTGCTGGCCCATTCTCTTTGTTGGGTCGGCTCTGCCGCGGACTATCTCCGAATCGTGGCGGAGATGTAGTAGAATGCAACCTGACACCTGATTGCAAGATCCAGACTGTCGAGGAAGCTCTAAGTACTTAAGTGCGGGAGGAGGATTGTGCCTTTTATAGGGGTTGATGTAGGGAAGATTAAAAGGAATAAGCTAAAAATGGCTTAAACTTTTCAGATAGATTTGAAGCTTTTAAAGCTTGGCGTATAAGCAATGAGACTTTTTAAATTGCAGAATTGATTTAAGTCTTATTTCATTATATAAGATAAGACTATATAGTTAAAGGCAAACTATATCTTTGAAAAATTTTATAAATGTGATTTTAATATTATGGTATTCTTTGCAGCATCATAATTCGTCAATTTATGAAATAAAGCTAACAAAATTATCAATTTCTCACTAAACTTTACTAGAAAAAGAAAATCTATTTAGTCAACGCTGCGATCCTTTAGAAAATCTATCAAACTGTCAGTCTGAAGAAAGTTTATAGGCCTCTTGTTACTACAAACTGGTAGAGCAATTTTGGATAATTTACCGGTAACAAAATTAATGATTCTCAGATAGCTATTAATTTGTCTTCGGAATTTAATTAGATCCACAATTTAGTCTTCAAGTTGCACCGTACTCATGGTTAGCTCATTAGTGGTTAGCATGTTTACAAGTGTTTTACTATATTTGTTGTTATTGCAGTTGCTGACGTTTAAATCTCGTATTTATCAAACTAAATTCCATTTCTATGATCTAGTTTATATAAATTCTAAACTTAAATAAAATATTTGTTTAATATTGCATTGAATCTCGCTCGAATGTGCGTAAAGCGTCATTATAAAATTTGATAAGAATTACAAGCTTTTAAAATGTAGATAATCGAAGAGGGATCTGGATTATGCACGTATAATTTTAATTATATTATCTTTGCTAAGTCATTTGAAGAATAATTAGTCAGGCAACAGACATGTTCATGTCCATTGAGGCATCGCAGTTCACTAGGCATAGCTGTTGCATACATACAGCAAGTAACTCTTCGGCTTATGACTTAGCTGAGTTGTTGAGTGATATACGCCTTACGCTTGCAACGCGTAAGCAAGCAGAAACGTCAATGATACTGCATATTAATAAATTATCTTGATTTCGCACGTTCCAATGAAAGGGTAATGAAAATAACTTAAAAATATTAAACGATTAATACAATAATAATAATAATCAATTAATGATGCGATATTCAATTTTGATTTTCAATTTGTTATTTACAGTCCATTAAATTTTATTTAAATTTGTACTCTAAAGTATACTGCACAATTTAACGTCAATATCCATTAAATGTGTTGAAGCGCATTTAATTATATATTACAATATATTTTATTAAAGCCGTTTTGTACCTGTATTTCATTTAATTTAGAAGTGATATCCTCTTTGAATTAAATTGATTTTATACCAAGATTAATCTTCGGGATTGATGTATTTTAAACAGCATATAATTCAAATTCTTTATGGGTATTAATAACGTAACATATATATTTATACATAATGTATGATTGTTCTTTTTAAAGGCGCCTACCTACATTTATATCCTGATTGGTTTTATACATCTAACTGTCAACTTGTATCTATTTTAAAAATCCTTATAAAATCCTAAGTGATTATACTTTCTCAATTTATGTTGAGAGTCGTTAATATAAACAATTGATATTTATATTTTTTTAAAAAAAATAGTTGAAAAATATTAATCATTAAAAATATAATTTATATAATTATCTTATTATCCGCGCACCAAAGCAATTTTATTTGAATATTCATGCTGATTCTTCTAATTAACTTTTCGAATTCCCCGACTGCTAAATCAAATTGCATAACATTATCTTAGTTATCATTGATTTTGCCCAGAGAACAATTAAACATATAGTACCTAAGATATATTTTCCAACTTTCTCGTCATTTCAAAATTCCTAATAATATGGGGAGCGCATTAGATTATCGGCATTCTATTTCTTCGGCTTCGGTCTGGGTACTCGCGCATCCCAGAATGTATATGCGGTCCCGAGTTCTTGCTTTCAAGTATAGACCGTGAATTCCTCGCCTCGCGGCGATAATAATCTTCCGTCGCCGCTATCGTCTCCATCCGATAGAAATTGATTGCGTCCTCGCGCGGAACTTCGAACTATCGGGCCCCCCGCTGCAATTTCGCGCCGCCCCGGCAAAGCGCTTATGAATATACGCTGCGAATGCAAATGAACTTGTCTCCTGAATCGCCGCAGCGCCGAGGGAAGTTATATTACTTATGTGGGAAAACAATGGCAGATTCGAGGAATATTTTATATAATTATAAGTTTAGCGGCAAATGGAAATTCATTAGACGCTCGGAGCGTGATTTTACTCTTATGAGCGTATACACCTTACATGAAATGCTTTTAATTTAATACAATGCAGCGATCTGTTTTTTATATTCTGAAATTTCGGATATTAAAAAATGGAAGCTTTTAGAACGGTATTTTTGCGTTGCATTCGTCTATAAATATTCAATTTCACTAAACATTTTTGTGAAAAAAAAGAATAAATTTTTCTAAATAAAGGATAATGCAGAAATCGAGTACGTATTGTTTAGAGAGCTCATCAGTATAGTAACTAATGCTTAATAAAATAAATATAAATGCACAAAATAAAGAATTGAGTGAAAAGCAGCAAAATTAGTAACTTTTGACAAACAACGAAGTGATTTTTAAGCTTCGCGTGTATGAGAACTATAAAATTGGACGAGCGGTGCAAATGGTAGAAGACTGCGACTGCAGCCTGTCTAATCCCAGAGCGATAAATCGCCGCGGCCGAGTCGTTGCGATAAACGGTCACTGTCCATCGGACAGGAAACCAGCGATTACTTTTAGCTTCCGGCACACGAGGTAAATCATTATATCGCTTCTAGCTGTTGAAGGCACCGTCATGTGTCACTTGACTTAACACTACTAGGAATTCAGTTACATTTTTAAGGAGCTCTGAAATGGTTTCCGCTAAACTGAGACAGACCGTAAAAACATTTAGGTTGTAAAGCTGGAATTGAAATTATTTCCTTGCTAATGTAAAAAATTCCTCTTTATATCTGACTCAGCTTTGAAAACGAATTTAGACCATTGTTTAACACATAATTTGTTAATCTTCAAGACCCTTAAGTTTATTTAGACTTAAATTATGCTACATAACATTTAAACGGTGATAGCATGCATCCCATACATTTGTTTTTTTTACAAGATAAACCTTCTGCACATAAACGATCAACTATATCGAGTTCTCCACAAGCTTCACCAGGAGCCTAGAATATTATTTTTATTTAATATTGATTTAAATTTATCTTATTAATCGTATTCATTATTTTAATTGAAATTTTATTTACCTTATAGCAAACGTTAAATTCGCATAAATTTGAATATGCAAATCCGTATTCGCACTTTTGACATCGATCACCGCAACTACGACATGTCAGTAAATCGGGCATTGTTGAAGCTCTGATAAAAAAATATCATATTATTTAGAAAGTTACAAAGAACATATGGTTTTACAGCATTTTTTGTTCAAGTACTTACGAAGATAATAGAAAAAGCAGAATGAATGAAAGAAGAATTTGAGCTTTCTTTCTTGGCATGTGAACTATAAAATTAAATTATATTTTTACTCGAAAATACAGAAATTAGTAAAAATTATCAAAAAGTAATTTAAAGAAAAATATTAATACATACCCATTTTAAATGTAGCACAAGTGTCGATATTTCTCAGCAAACTGAATTTTTAAACTAAATAGTATGGAAATATCTCGTCTTCTTAAACTGACGTCTCTGCACGCGGCTATTATATATGGTTTACATTTTACGCTTTTTCTTGTCATGAAATATACAAAGTTAAACTATTTATAGGTCACATAAAGGTTACAGCCGCAGTAAAACTCAGGCGTAGTTTTCACTGAGTAAGATTTTTTTTTAAATATTACAAACACGTGTATGACTTTTATGCACTAAATCTTCATATTGGCAAGATAGACATTCACTCAGCGATACCAAGATTTAGACTGGACTTTCTCGTCGGAGCAGCAGAGTATTTTCTACTTAGCTGCGTTAGCCTTGCGCTGAATCGCTTTTCCGGATTAAAATTGATATGTTGTTGATGCGTCACTCGTTTTAAGCAATGAGACGACACAAATTACTAGGATGCGACATATGTAATGCACTGATTTAGAAAATTATTAATTTAATGTTCGTTTTATATAAATTATACAATTAATTGTTTTAATAACAATGATTTATTTTTAACACTGGATTCGGCCATTGAGTCAATTCTGAAATCCATAGGTTATTGATAGGAATATAATTCAAGGATAGTTTTATAACAAAGCATTCACTAGATAGCCCGTAAGATAAAAGTTTAACGTGAAATAAACGAACCGCGACGTAAAGGTGACTGCATGTTTCGCTCAGATGTGCAGAGTTCGATAAACCTCTCGATGGCTTGCGTGGTTTACCACCATAAACATTGACTTACCAATAGAAATCGCGTGCATTGAAATTCCTAGTTTATTATTAAAAAGAACATTCGGCGGAAACTCATCGAGTTCGAAAATAATCTTTGATGTAAAGCTAAACAAAGGCCATAAGCTATCGTGTTACATTATCAAATCTCCATCGATTTTACGCTACGAGAGATTTATTTTACAAACGGCAATACAAAATAAATCACCATTTCGTTGAAAAAATGCACGCATGAATATTAATGGCACGATGCAAAGTGACACCTTGGTAATCACGTTACAAAAAACTTATAATTTGTGTAGTGCATGTATTTATATGAAATTATTACGATCTTTACATTATTGGAAATACTTATTGTCTTATTTGTACAATTAGTGTATCCCATATAATATTGATGTTTATTGATATTGATTTATTGTTAATAGTGATGTTTCAATAGTATTACAGTTACAATTGTTAATTCTCGTTTGACAAACAAACTTTTGCTCAAACAAAACATTTTTTTTTTTAAATCGATGAATATTTAACGTTACGGCTCATTAAACATGAAGTTTTTCTTTGCCTCGGTACCTCATTCAGAATTTTGAAAAGGGGGAACCAGCAGCGTCTCTCGAAAAATAGTTTATCAAGTTTCGAAGGAGGCAAACGGGGTATACAGACACTTCGATGAAACTGTCGCAACAAGAGCCGTTAACGCGCTAAGAGGAAGAGGAGAGGCAGCTTGGCGCCCAGAAGATGCGAAGCCCATTGCGAATGCGCAACATTTCAGGAAAGTTATCCCCGGCGCAGTTCCTGCTCAGAAGGTCGTTGAAATATTTATATCCAACGGCAAACGTCTTAACTTTCCTAATATCAATAGTGGAGTACCAACTTTCAAGCGACTGTATTTCCGGTTGTCGGTGCTGTATCTAATGGAATTCAAAAAGACTT
The DNA here is from genome assembly GCA_035582935.1 of Ormyrus thymus. Classification (NCBI taxonomy): domain Eukaryota; kingdom Metazoa; phylum Arthropoda; class Insecta; order Hymenoptera; family Ormyridae; genus Ormyrus; species Ormyrus thymus. The sequence goes on along the minus strand of JAWWEM010034869.1, from coordinate 1,937 downwards.
CTGCACTCTTCGAAATAAACGGGAGTATATCTTGATTTAAAATCAAGCTTACCGATGGGGGGACAATTTCCTTTCGTTTCGGATGCAATGAGGCGTTTTTATTCGCGATTTCAAATTTTTAATGTATTTATGATCGCGCATCAGCTTCTTTAACTTTGGAATAGTAGAATGTATAAACATATGTTTTATTTTAATACTTTCTGAATCAACATAAAGCCAATTACGAAGTAAGGAAATAAACACATTGTTTTATCTTAATACGTGATATTTTGCAGCATAAATTTACTTTTTGAATCAACATAAAGCAAACGTTAGAGAGAGAAGATATCATTTTTATGAAGAGAGAGCATATGAATTGTGTCTTTGTGTCAATAAAGAAGTATCAATTTCTTTCATATCGCATAAAAAGGATAAAGAAAAAAAACTATTCAGAAGCTTTTTTCAATTTCAATAAAAAGACGCACTTTTTCCGGGACACACTAGCTTATGTATTTGACAAGTATTCAACAATAATATTTCCATTTCGTCAAAAGAAGCGTATGTGAATGACAAAAGAAAAAGAAATCCGTATCCTGGAGCGCAGCACAGATGAAAGATGAAATTCAAACTTATTCTCTTTGTGAATATTTTTACACAAGATAGTTTTTTAAAAGTAAAAATTGTATTAAAATTGAACAAACAATCCTTTTTACTATTCAATCTTGAACTGTAAAAATTCAATATAATACATAAATATATTCAAAATACGAAACGCGTATAAAATAGTGGAAAGACTGCATCAAATTTGTAAGTAGTTGATAATTTTGGATTTGCTTAAGAGTTGGTTATTATTTAAAAGAACTTTATTAAAATTAAAGAGAAAGAAAAGATATGTCTTAAGACGTGCCAAATTTCAGACGATCAATCACAGAAAACTACAATACTGAACACTTTCTATACAACCCCGCCTAAAAAAAATATTTTACAATATTTCGGGAAATGTACATTATCCATTACATCGCCCGTACATTTGTAATATATTTACCAATACGAGGGTATTCGCAAATATTGTGAATTTTTCTCACAATAAAGCCTTATCTAAGCTGATTTTACTACAAATAAATAAATAAATAAATAAAAAATTTCCCTAACCCGTATTTGAACCCAGAGCCTTGGTCTTTCCAGGTAAGCTCTTTACCATTAAGCTATTTTTTTTTTGTTTCCCGACTAGAAATGAATCAGCCAAGTCATGGGGCTCACGTCAGGGCCTCATAAGGCACTTCGAGGAACTTAGGAGGACCTTACCCACGCCTCATTACTTGCCTGATTCATTTCTAGTCAGGTTATGTCAAAGAATTATATTTAAGTTATAATGTGTCAGCTAAAAAATTTTTATAAGTCCATACGCATTGCTTTGGACTGAAAGGAGAATGCTCATGACAATTCATGGTCAAATTTTACAAGGAATGCACATAACCGGTTTCAGCATGAAGAATTTTTAAAATCTTGAGTATTTAAATAAAAATAGCATTTTATATTAAGTGGGAAATACAACAAAAATTTTTTTTTTAATATTTACTATACTACTGAATGTCGGAGGAAATCTTGATCTTTGTGCTTATTTTAATGAAATTGGCTTTAGTATTTTACATATTTGCCTGCATTTCCCCAGACTAAATTTTATTCTACTGTTGATATTTTGACCATTTCTAAAAGATAGCGTTACTTTAATACGTTCTTCTGCATTCTCTTTTTTTTTTACAAATCCGTGGGCATCCTCCTTTTTCAGCTGACTATACATTATAACCTAAATATAATTCTTTGACATAAACAAAAATAGCTCAATGGTAAAGAGCTTGCCTGGAAAGACCAGCCCGAATAGAAATGGCAAGGTGCGTTTTATACACATAAGAATCGTACACGTAAACATTGTACACAATTTAACATTGGTGAAATTT
>JAWWEM010034838.1:0-15250 GCA_035582935.1 Ormyrus thymus | reverse complement strand
CATAAATATTATCAAATTATTATCATATATAATTTTTAAAATTTAAATCAATTATGTATGAGTTATAATATATTACGGCGATTCGAATAATTAAATATAAATATTTTTATTTAGTTCAGGCGGTAAGGCGGTCGGCTGTCAATCCGGAGGATCCGATTAGAAATAAAATGAGGTAGACCATAGCGCCTCTCCGCGGCCCTTGCCAGGTTACCTCAAAAGGCCCATAGCAGGAGTGTAACGCTTATCTTGCGTGGCCCCCGGAGGGCGTGCCAAATATACGGCTGCCACCTTTGAGCCCATAAGAGGCCCAGACAGTCAGAATTCGTAAACTCCACCATATGGACTTCCAATGTGTACTAGTAACTGGACAATTTCAGATAAACTTGCTTGAGCTTAAAAACTAAAACTTAAAACTAAATTAAAAAACATTTTATTCTTATTAAGTGTTATTACAAAACGTGAGTATTACTAAAATAAAGAAATGCCTATTTGTTAATTATGTTTAAAAGTTTCAATTTATTCTAACCTAAAATCATGACCTGCAAAGGGCCTCATGGGGCACAGACACAGCAACCGTAGCACTCTATAGCATTTTAAATGTTAAGGAGGCAAACGTTACACTCCTTGTTGGAGCTTCGCGTGGATGCCTCAAGAGGGCCAGATCGGAGTGTTGGCGACCCACAGGAGGCCCTCGTGAGGCATCTATCAAAATTTCTAATCGGGTTGATTCCACGCGTCGGCGGGATTTTTTCACAGTTTCAAAATGTTTGCAAATATAAATTCTCGGTTGTTTGTTTAGGTCTGCTTGTATCTCGTTTCGTATAATGGAGTTATACATTTTTTTCATAATATTTCGATTTATTATAATAAATCGAAATATTACTAGACTATTCTGTAAAATTTCCATAACTCTCAGTCTGTTACCAAATTACTATACTTTCTCGAAAATTTTCAGGAAATATTTGTAAAAATTAAGGAAATTTTTTCTCCCTGGATAAATTCCTCTTTTATCTCTTTCAATTTCCATCCGATAAACACACTTTTCTTACTCAATTTTACGATTATTTACGCACAGCCATCAACCTGAGACCTACTGATCCTCTGACTGGAAAAGCCGATCCATACTTGCTAATTAAGCTTGGCAAGAATAGCACCAACGACAGAAAAAACTACATTACCAATCAGCTTAATCCTACCTTCGGAGAGTAAGTTTTGCACTAAATTATTCTTAAGGGAATCCAAGAGAATCCAATCATATTTTATTAAAGTATATCAGAAAACTCACTTTACAACAGACTCCATAAAATGTAAAAATAAAATTTTATCGATAAATAATTTAAAACATCGATTTTGTTGTCTTTAATCGACAGACTGCTGAAAGCAATAAATGAAAAGAATTTAACTGAAATTTCTATTTAAATGAATTCATAAAAATTGAAATAATAAAAGAAAAATAAAACCTGTAAATGCTCGTACTTCTACTCGGAAATACCTAATAAATGTTCCGCAGTAGATTCATACTCAAAGCCAAACACGACCTCGAGATTCGGCCGTTCTCAGCTTGCGCACAACACAGAGGGGTCGGAGTGATCGAACGTAAACGGTGCGTTTCGCGCTGATCACACACGCAGCTCGTCAAAAGGTCGACCCCGTCGGGCATTCGCAAACGAGCTGAGCATTAAGCGCGAGAATGTCCGTAATTCGAGCGACGCCTGCAGCGGCGCTTCGTCCAAGATAAGCGGCGAACTAATTGAAATTTAAGTCGTTACGTCGCGGGGCTACATTTAATTAAGCTCCACGCCAGGGACTACTCGCGTCGGCAATCATTAGGACACATTGCGAAAAGGTGATTTTTGACGGTCTACTGACCCGGGGAATACGCTTGTTAGAGAGCGAGTTAGTTCCTCGCGTTTCTGGAGGTGTCTTTATGCTAAAGCTGGATTAAGCGATGAATTCTGTAATGACACTTTTATGATGACATACTGGACCGCGTTATGGAGTCTGCTTGTTCTTGCCAGCTGGATAAAACTGTGAATTTATTATTTAAGTGTGAGAAAGGAATTGGGGTAAATTCGGAACTAGATTGACATACTAATTAGTTTTTTAAGAGTGGTTTATATTAGCTAAATTTCTTAGGTAAGTTTACAATTCTGAAATACATAAAATTAAAAAAGTTACGAATCATTTTCAAACTACTTTTTTAATCTCCGTATTTATTTTTAATTTATGAAAAAGCATCTTCTCTCCACTATGAAACGTCCGTTAAACTATCAATAAACTTTCCCTGATCAGTCCTTGGCTCAGGCGGTCAAGGCATCCGTTTGTTTACTGCGAGGCAGACGCCGAACTTTGCTTCCCAAGACAAGGCTGCTCGAGGGCGGGGGTTCGAATCCCCCATCAGTCCGAAATTTTCCGAGACATTTACAAAAATGTTTACCGAAGTACCGGTGGCGAGTACCAAGCCGCAGTTAATCCTGCAGCTAATGTCTCCCCCTGAAACACTCGGAAAGGCTCGGAAACAGCAACATCTCTCTCTACCTTTGCAGAGTCTACGAGATGGAAGCATCGTTCCCGAAAGACCACACAATGCTGATCCAAGTGTGGGACTACGACGCGACGTCTTCCGACGATCTGATAGGCGAGACTCTTGTAGATATCGAGAGCCGCTTTTATAGCCGGCACAGAGCGCACTGCGGCCTCGCCTCCCAATACGAGTCTGGAGGAGCCTGCCCCTGGCGAGACCGAGAAAGACCCGAGCAGATTCTCAGGCAGTTGTGTTTAAAGAATAATCTGCCCCAGCCCGAGTACTTTGATGACTCTGTGAAAATTGGCAAGAGGAACTTTCCGTGTCCTAAACAAGCGAAAGACGATCCTGGTAAGAATAACTTCTCTAGAAATTCTTTAAATCTCTCGAGAAATCAAATAAAACTATTAGCAAATGAAATTAAAGAAACTAAGCTCTTTGCAACTCTTTACAAACGAAAGAAGAAAAGTACAGCTCTGCAGGAAGACGCAGAAAAGCCCTTCTTAAACGCAGTACTCGACCGCAAGTGGCCCTCGAGGATCGATACCCGCGAACGCCAGAGGATTAATAAGCCCCGTCTTACTTGCAGACAGAGTGGAGTACATGGCCCTGAGCGTGTTGCACCGCTGGCGCGACTTTCCAATCTGCGGATGCGCCCTGGTGCCGGAGCACGTCGAGCGCCGCTCCCTTTTCAATCCCAAGAGGCCCGGACTCGAGCAGGTTCAAGCTTAATGGGACTTAAAATGCCTTTCACTCAACTTAATAACCGCCGAGGACTCGCGACTGTCTAATGCGCTCTTCGATGTTGGGGGATTCAGTCTTCTCGCGATTCGTTCCACTTATGTCTGACTAACAGATGCTCGGGGAGAACTATGTCTTACTTATTGGAGCTACTTATTGGGGATTGTTTAAATGAGATTTGTTTTAGCATCAATGGAAATGAAATTTCAAAATCTTTGTCTTAGTTTTTAAGATTAAGAACTACTTTGTTAGTAATGAGAAATTATCTTTAATTTTTTAAAAGTGTCACTTGAGTAGGAGACATCCATTTGATAGAAATTGTTAGAAGCGAGAAGTATGAAACTGAAGCTTAACTTGCATATGCTTTTAATTAAAACGAAATGGAGATAAGCTTTTAGAATTGTAATTTATATAACAGTTAAACTGATTTGACTGCAATGTAGCTTTTGAAATTAATGAACTGTATAGTTTCATTTCGTTAAAACACGTCCAAACTCGCAGCAGCGATAAATAATAGTACCTGTAAATTTAATATACACGTTTCGAAATTTAAGTTTGATCTAACATTAACATCCTATTTTTCAAAGAAAGCGTCTTTAAACAACTTTATAAAATAGTTAAAAATTGAACTAAGAAACATTGAGGTAATTATTTCCCTTTAATTAAGCTAAAATGATCGTTCTAGTAGTTTAAAAATTAATCAAATCGTCTTCTTACTGATTCGGAATGAAAAAGACATCGGAGAAGTAAAGAAAAAATTCATTAGCTTAAATACATCGCGTGACGAATAATGACCAAGAGCCCATTAAAATGGCGAAAAACCGACGGCGCGCCGATCGCCGTTCTCACCTGCCTGTGACAAACTAAATCGAGCGTCCGCGGGGCGCGACATGTCGACGCAGGGCCGACTGGAAATGTGGATCGACATGTTCCCGCTTGACGAGCTGCCGCCGAAACCCCCGACTGACATACGACCTCAGCCGCTCCAGGATTACGAGCTTCGCGTGACCGTTTTCAACACCGAGAACGTTCCTCTCGTGGACAACCAATTCCTCACCGGGCAAAAGTGCTCCGACATCTATGTCAAGGGGTAAGAAAGCTGCCGAGAAAGCAGCATCGACCGCCGAATTTAAAGCTCCTTTCAGTGGCTACCACTCAGACATCACTTGCGAGAATGCTTTTCCCCCTTGGTAGTTTTCAAGTCTGGTATTGCAATTGTTTTGTCAGCGAGTTTATTAAATATCAGTTTAGTTCGCAACAAATAATTTTCTTTAAGTAAAATTAATAAATTTAATAATATTTCTATCGCGATGACGATGATGATGATAAAATAGTAAATAATATTTTGAAAATTCAATTTTCCGATTTCAATGCGTGCCAAGCATCCAATTTTTAAAACCAAATTTCTTTTCGGAACGACTAGTAACAGGTTTTAAAATTTATTCACGACTTTGAAGACATTTTTTAAAAAAGCTAAAAATATACCCTCAATTTTCCTGTTTATTACCTAATTGCTTTATAGCCTCCCTACGGCTTTACCTTTGCACTCCCTTCAACTACCATCCCATAAATACCGTCGCAATCGAAATATCCCTTCCTCAAGGTGGCTGCTTCCCGAAGACAGGCAGAAGACGGACGTCCACTACAATTCGCTGACAGGCGAGGGTAACTTCAACTGGCGCTTCGTTTATCGCTTCACCTACGCAGCAGCAGAACGCATGATGGTGGTGAGCCGCAAGGCAAACGTGTTTGCTCTCAGCGAGACTGAGCAGAAGATGCCTTGCCGGTTGAATCTCCAGGTCTGGGACAGCGACCACTTCTCCAAGGATGACTTTCTCGGTAACGATCTCTTTTATGCGAAAACTTTACTGTCGACGCCTCGCTGCGTAACCGGTGCCGGTTGACGGATTTGCGGGCTGACTAAAGTTTAGCGCTGCTGTTTTGTGGGAATAGTTTCGGTGTCGCTGTTACCGAAGGTGCAAAGTAGTAAATAACTGTTTGTTTTTGCGTTTGGCCTTTTCATATCATGAAATTCGTTTAATTAATAAAGAAAATTTAAAACATTAGCCCCCCGTGATTACCTATCAATTTTAACAAACAATCATTTATCTGATTAGTAATAGTTGTTTTACCCAGTAAAATTAATATGTTAGAAAAAAAGGCAATGAATAACTTAAAATTATTAAATTATCCCCTCACGACGCACAATTGCTCCTGTCTTCGCGTGTAGCCAAATATAGAATAGTGAATCAGGTCGATTCTTATAGAGCTGTCGTCTCATTCCGTATGTATTGCCGATGCAATAGAATGTATTATGACGGACTATAAAAGGAACCATGTACGCATTCAACCGAGTACACTGTGAATTTCACCTGCGCAAATAGAAAATATAATGCTAATAGGAATCGAACTAGTGCTATTTATGCGTTGGAAATGTATCGCTATTGATAGCGTATTAACTTATGTCATTTTTCTTCTCTCTACTAGCATAAAAGTGATTTTTTATTGAAGCAACGATATTCGCATTAGCAAAGAGGGGATAATATGCTCTTTAAAATCTAAGCAGCCAAAAACATCAAGCACCCATCGAGAATTCACTTCCAAACGAAACAAACAAACATCGAATTCCTACATTGCACTATTTACCAGGCAGCAAGAGGCATTAACATTTAAACGAACTGAATGATCAATGCGGGCGTTTACACGTCATGCATAATGCGAAAGCGCTGATGAGATGCCTCCTTTCAGGTGCGCTGAACCTCGATTTGCCGCACATGCCGAGGGGCGCCAGCAGCGCCCACACCTGCACCCTCAAACTCCTAGATCCGAGCTACCCGAAAGTCAATCTCTTCAAGGTGGGCAAGACCAAAGCATGGTGGCCCCTCACTACAAACACGGCCCTGGGACATTATATGCGCGCGGTGGGTATCGTGTAAGGTCTCCTGGTTCGAGGCTTTTTTTCTCGAGATTTTTCCTCTTTAAATTTTTAAACCTTTATTTAGCTCTGTTTTTCAATATTTATGGATTTTAAAATGCACGTGTTACAGATGATTGTGAATTTTTACAATGGGTTTTAAGAAAATTCTTGTCATTTTCGAACATGTCGTTTTTTCTCAACTTTTAATAAAATTTTCAATACATATTTGAGTTTTTTGAGTCAATTCATTTCGAAATAATAACTAACTTGATAAATGATCAAATGCACAAAAAGTTTAATCGAAAACCAGAGAATTTACGCAGTTTTATTTACATTAGATTTTAATCTATAACGTATTAACAGAAATGCATCAAAGCACTAAATATCGGCACTCGATATCTCATTCAAGTTAAGGAAATGATCATTTGAATAGCATCTCTGACCGCAAAATCGAAACGTCTTGTTTGCAGGGTAAAATCGAAATGGAATTGACTCTACTAACAGCAGAGGAAGCGGACAATAAACCGGTAGGCAAGGGTCACGAGCCTCCAGAACCTCTGCCGAAGCCGAAGTAAGTATTATGTAGACAAAGCGAACCTTCTGCCGGCGTGGAATTGAATTAATTTCGGGAGCGCTCGGATTTACTCGGAGGAAAGTTTAATTAAGCGGATGCTACCGGTCCGAGCCAAGTGAAATTAAACGCCTTCTTTCACGTCCAACCTGTAAACGTGATGTTCTCTCGGCTCTCGAAATCTGATGGAGATATTCTTCCTGCCGATAATCTTGAGTCGAGGAAAGTCTTCGCAAGTTCTGATTTATGCGTGTTTTTGTAGGATATTAATTTGTAAACTATACTCCTTAACAGAGTTCGTATAAGGATCTGGAGTGAAATGTATTCGTAGTTGTTCTTTCAGGTAAAATAATTAAGCAAACTGCATTCATTTCGTACATTATCATATACATAATCAATTTAAGCTATGAAACTAAGTCTTGTTGAAATAATATTCTTAAAAGATCGCATCCAATTATTGGAATCAAATAAAGATAATTAAATTATCCAAAGTTTTAATACCCGCTTTGTTAACCCAAAATAAAAGAAACATTTGGCAACACTTGCGCTTTCCGTATTTACTCTATAAATAATATTCCCTAGATCTTTTAGTACCAGAAATGAAAAAGTTAAAAGGTTTTACCGCGGTGTAAAATGGAAAAATTCTAAACTATAAAGAGTTTTTTTGTAAACCAAAAGATTCTGCAGCATTTTTCAAAGCAAAAGAAAACCGTGTAAACCGCACTGAAAAATGTATCCTTTCATGCGCAACCGCAATGAATTCCGATACGCGCAAAATAGTTTCCCTTTTTCTGCGCCGTTCTCTTTCGCCAAGTCTACCTAACATCCTCTCTCACCCTGCATAGCTCGGCAAATTCTTTTTCGAGCGCCGAAACGCGCGACGTAGACTCCATTCATAATTAACTCGACATACAGCCCCGTTTTCTCACTCGTTCGCTGCTATCCCGTGCACTTCCGGCTTTTATTCGGCTGCGGTTTCCTTTCCTTTTCCAGATGGCGCTGTTCCGCATTGTTACCGTCGAAACTAGACTTTTTTCGTAAATTGAATACCCGGGCAAAGTTACCCCGGAATGGAAAATGAGGCGAATAAGGGAGAATGGACTGTTTCCTTTTTTATCGGACTTGAATAAGTGCTTTTATGAACGCTAGCCCTTTAACTCTTTCAGATAAAGATATAGATAATTTAAAAATTTTCATGTAAATAGTACATATAATTTTACTTAAATTAAAAAAAAAATAATAATGAAGAATTCCTCAAACATTGTCTTTATTTACGTAAAAACATTAACGTTGCGATAGAAAATTAAGGTTACAAACTACAAAGGAGACCACTACCAAGCACACAATTCTTCCACTAAAATAACAGTTACAATCCTTCAAATCATCATCCCAGCACCCTCCACACCAAAAACCTAATAAGTCTCATCCTCTTATCCTCCTATAGGCGGCCAGATACGTCGTTCTCCTGGTTCCGGAATCCGTGGAAAGCCTGCTGTTTCGTGGTGTTCCGCTTCTACAGATGGCGCTTGTTAGCCTGCTGCTGCTGCCTCCTGATGGTGCTGTTCGTGGCCCTCAGCATCTACGCCTTCCCTGGCTACTTCGTCAAGCGGCTCCTCGGGGCTTAAACCGAGGAGATCCAGAGAGAAGGATTGCACTCTGCTAATTACGATTGCGAGCGAGCGAGTCGCCGAGTTTTGAGGCTCTTTTGAGGAGTTGCCGGTTTGTTAGCATGGATTTTGGGAAGGTGGCTTACGGCTGTAGTAGCTTGTTGTTTTTAGTTTTAAGATGGCATTGTAATTTACAGATTCTAACTGTGAATGTAATTTAGTTGATTGTGAAAATATTATAACGAACGTTTATTATATGCTCTATTTTGTTACATTTATTTAATTGCCTGCATAAAATATTATTAAAATGCTTAAGAAAAATTTAGTATTTAATTGTGAGAAAAATTACTTGAATTTTTCTTGCTTTATTACAATATCTGTCACAGTTATGCGATTTTCAATTCATATCCAAATTTTCAAATATTTGCAGGTAAATACTCAATTTTTTGTCTCCGTTTTCCGATAAAAAATGTCATGCAATCACATTCATTTGAATTCAAAAGCTAAAGCCGTCGTCTTCCTTTTATGCTAAACGATATTCAGAAAAAAGGTTCCATCGTCTTGATAAAAAATAAGGAATAAAGAATGAGAGGGTTTTTAAATTGCTCATTTACCTGTTTTCTTTGAAAGCGTGATCTTTCCTTTTTAAATACGTTGACTTAGATTTATTACTAAAGGAAATAAAACTACGTGTTATAACGTTTTTCTCGTATTTCTCAAATTTCAGAACAAATATACTTTTATAACTATTTAGAATATAATAGAATACAATTTTAAAATAATTTAAATTACATTAATTATTTGCAAATAAGAACAGGGCTTTATTAGTTGAAACAATAACAGGAAAATTAATACCGTTTTGTCAATTAAATTGAAATCCAGTATTCAAATCGTAGTAATTTCCCAGTCTGAAAAATTAATTAATTGATTACCGGTGATGAAAGTCTCACCTGTCATTTCTAGATTAAATGCGTATTAGCTGTATATTCCATTGTCAGTAGCAATGCTATTGAATTAAATTACGCATTACAAGTTTTTTCTCATCAAAACAAATTGGCGACTCGTTTACTCTCACTCAAATCTTCATGTCAGACAACTAAATACAAAATAATCGGACGTCGCAGGCTTTCATCCTTTTATCCGGCGAAATTTCACTTTAATATTTCATAAAGAGCATTTATGATTTTCCGCAATTAAAGGCGGGCCGCTTTGTAGATGTCACTTGCGCATAACAATGAATCTCATTAGCGTACATCGGTAATGGGGTTGTGCGCGACCTTCCTTTTTTGTTGTATAATTTGCTGATTCATTTGTATACAAGTGTTGTGTAGCCAAATCTCATTATCATCGTAATGATTTATGGCTCGGTGGATTTGGGATTCGGGGTCGAAAGAAGTAATCTTATATTTTCTGCCTCCCCTTTTTTTCCTCTCAGAATTTTCAGCTTTCAACTAATTATTTCTAAATGCCTAATTAAGATACAATCTTGAATTATTTTGCGTATAATTTCTAGTTTTTTAAAAAAGGAAAATATTTCAGTAACTTGATGCAATTTTATAATTATTTTTTTCATTATTCGTTTATAAATACTCAAATAAGGAAAAAATCAATTGTTTTATTTAAATAACAATGATTATTTATCGAGAATAAGTAAAAATTATATATTTAACAGATTAATATTAGTTTTTTCACAAGTCAATGTTAATATAGTAATTGAATTTTACAATTTTAATTATAATTGTTAATGAATAAAAAAAGAACGATAGTATCATAAACGAAGCATACAGATTTTTAGTAGATTATATCCGTGTTTAGTGAGCCCGGAAAAATGCTCTCTCTCAAATCCAAAAAAGATTGAAATAAAGGTATACGAAGACTAAGTGTCACTTATTACTTTAAGCTTCTAGAAATCTTGTCTATTCTGATGATAAGTAATCTCCATGTCCTTCGCTAAAATGTTCAGGCATTTTGAATTCACTCCGACAATTACGCCGTCAAAATTCCTTCATTAAAAAAGTGCTATCAAGTTCATCACTACCATCCACACTAAGAAAATTCTTCTTAAGCACTTCCACCCTCCACTAAAGTCTTACGAAATTTTGAGACCGGCATCCTTAACACCCTGCTTATCAGTGATGACGATGGCGCAGTTGCCTCATCGCCGAAATTTCGTTCATCAGCCATGAAAGCCAGGCTTGCCATCCGCTTTCGCGAGTCCTAATGGCTTCGAGAAAAACTATTACCCTCTAATTTGATGGCTCCACTGGATTAGACATAGATCCGCTTGAAGAACCCTGTATGAATATCGAACAAATTGGAATTACTGAGCTGCCTGCCAGGCATTATTATATTAAATTTTGGAGCTAATTATGTAGGAGTATTGTAATGAACATTATTATTTTGTCATTAGACTCTATTTGGGGATAGACCGGTAAAAATGAATAAGGAGAGCATGTAATTAATAGGATATTAACTGAAATTTGATACGAAATCGAATTCATTTGTGTCAAATAAAAAATTCTTCGCATCTGTGTCTACTTGACTCGATTTGAATACACTGATGAGAATATATCTACAATGTAATAAACTGAAAATAATTTGTTTTTATTTTATTACATTGAATGGAATCTCCTTCTGTAAATACCTATATCGAAGGTATGTATACATCAATATATATTAATAAATAAAAAACTAAACGTTAATAATTAATTAAGGTGTGTCTAATAAATTTTTGAACTTTTTAAAAGATTTTCATTTGTCAATAATATTATTCCTTATCAGCTATCTAATTTAAATAAATTAAGTTAATTTTCAATTTTCAATTTTATTAATCAAGTTTAAATGAAAATACTTGCATACATGATTTACTCTACGAACAGACTGCACATTGACATTTCTTAAATGTGTATTTATGAACAATTTAAAGCGTACATTAAGCTACTTTAGTCTCCTAACTCTCTAAAGTAGAATAAGTGACATTTTCACTTATTTTGGAAGTGAGTATGGTTTTTACGCATAAATAAGTGAAAATATTATTTTGAAAATTAAGCACTTAAAAATTCACTTTTTTATAAGTGAAAATTTTGAATTTTCTCAGCGCTTACATGATTGTCACTTAAATAATAAGTGAATATTCACTTATTGTACGTGGAAGACTTTTGACATGACGAATAAGTGCATATACACTTCGAATAAGTGATTTTTCACTTATTCTACTTTAGAGAGAATAATTCTACTAAAATAATGAGTATTAAGCAAGCGCAGAATTGAATTGCAAAAGCAGCCTAAATTATATTGAACGAAGAGCCGGTAAAAAGTAGGAGCTGACAGCTCGGCATCGCATAAATTCGCTTCGAGTATGCAAACAATAGTTCAGGAGCTAAGACGCGATGTCGCGATAATGCGATAAGCAGCCTTAGGCATATTTATTTTATTGGCACGGACGTATGCACGCAACTGCATAATGGTGAAGTAAAAAAGGAAAGGTAAATGCAGAAGGGGAACGGTTTTTGTACCTTTGTTTGTGTGCGGCTCTTTCTCTTCGAAAGCATTTTGATAAATGGTAGCCATTATAAAAAACGTGGAAAATTGATTTTTAAGGTAAATACTTTACTTAGGATTAAGGTTACATGCACAAAAAGAAGTTTAGTGCGTCAGTTTAACAAATTATGAAATTGCTAAAATTTAGTTTTGGAAATTTAAAATTTTGCCTATTATTTATTGAAAAAAATCGCTTATTTCTTTCGAAATCTAAGAATATATCAGAATATGACATTGTTAAGTGGACTCCATGTCTCACATTTATGAGATATGAAATGGAAGGCAAGAAAATCCCTAGACGAAAAAATACGTTCCATAATAAAAGAAATGCGTCGCATGCGCCTCGTGGTTCGTGCTAATCGGATTAAAACGGGAGATGCGCTACAACTTTGTAGATCTTCACTCGAAGGCTGATTTATGTGTATTCGTTTCAAGCCTTTGAGTCAATTAAGGAAGCTTTAAAACGCCTCTCTCGATCTCCATACCAGTGATACTTTTTAGACTATAAACTATAAACTATTTACTCTGAGGGTTAGTTTATATTTTGGTTATTAATCTTTTATTTTTGTAAGCGTAGATCACATTCAAAATCATTATACATTTAATTTGTGTAAAATTTGATGAAAGGAGTCAGTCTTTTTTTTAATTTTCGCAAAATTTTGTATAACCTTTCATTTATCTATTTTACGATTGTTTTTGAATTTTCGATCTGCATATTTAGTTATTGTTTAATTAAAAATTAACGTTCAACTTTGAGTAACAGAAAGCCGAATATTTTTCATAATGAGAACTCGCACAGCAAAATATCAAACCTCTCCTAAGTACAGAGACAAAGTTCAGGGAAACTAACGAGGCACTGAATTAATTCACCCTGGCATGCAAACTAATTTTGAAGAGCCCTTTTGAAATAATTCAAGATATTTTGTACACGGGCTACTGATAAATATTTCAACAAACTTAATTTAATAAATTAGAAACTTATTATTACATGCTGCAATTTTTTCAAATGTTATTTCCGAAAAGTGTTTTTCTGGAAAATAGCTCAAAAGTACTATCACAAATAAAATGCGTCTACAGTCTTTCAAAGGCTTTTTCAAGAAAAGCAATCAAAATAAAAACTTACTGCATTCTTTCCGTTTCCTTCCATTACCAGAATAATAATCAAACTCTCCCTTCGATTTCATCGAGCCACACGATAAGGCAGAGGTGGCTCGCTGCAAAGACGTTAAAAATCGAAACGAAACAAGCATCGCAAACGAGCCTTTCATAAAGCCGCCTGCGTCCATTATAAATTACCAGGCGTTTGCGCGGGAAACAATAAAGCGGCTCTTGGCTCTGAAATTTAAGGTGGAATGAAAATAAACGAGGCGGCGCCTATAAAGCTACGCCTGTTGCGATTTCTCGGCTGAATTTCAGCTTACAAGCTACAAAATCATAAACGTCGCCATCTTTCATGTTTCATGCCGAGCCCGAAGACGCATCTATTGACCCGTCGATGTGTGCATGCAAGCACATTTCCAGAGCTTCTTCTCAGGGGCTTAAGACAGGTGAGGATGTTTGAATTTCAAATTTTAAAGGTTTAGACGGCAGAGGTAATTGAATGAGTTATTTTGAAAGTCCTGACTCGGAGTTTAAGCGTCTGGTTTGAGGTAAAATGTATTTTAACGGCTGTTATTTATTTTAGCGGGGAAATATGTGGATCGCGAAAGATTTCATTCTGCGACAAAAGCCGTTTTTCTTCTCTTGTGCACATATCTTGCCCTGAAGGGAAAAACTACATATCTTTCTGCGCCGTTCTATATTAAAGTTAAAGCATTCTGCAGTAAAACGTATTTCAAAATTTTTCATTTTTAAGTTATATTAGTTCTTGTAATATAAAAGAATAATGCAAGTATTAATACATGTTTTTAAACTTATTTAAGATTTTTATTTGGCAATTCCGTGGTATAGATTAATCATTTTAATAGCACTTGAGTTAATAAGATGACGAGTACATATATGAAATGAAATTTCGTAAAATAATTAAGTGTTATTCATTGATTTGATAGTGAAAGTAATTTTTCATGAGTATATTCAAACAATAAAATGTAAATCTAAATGGCTATTTGAAGAGGAATAATGTATGGATATATGACGATGACTTTATTCATAAAGTTCTTACTGGTGCCGTATCTGTGAGGACATGAACCTGGCATTTTAAAGTACCCTCGCGCGGTATACTTTTATACAGATATCGGATAAATGGTAGGGATTTTTATTTCTTATTTTCCGTTCTACGTAAAATCCTACATTCAATCTGCAATCCGATATTCTTAAGTAAATCACATTATAAGGAAATTCTATATAGCCTTATTCAAATTTAAGTAATTTTTGCATTTGATTTATTGATTTTTTTTTTTTTTTTTTTTTTTGAGTAAAAATTCATATCAACTATTCAATTTTTCTATTCAGAATGAATATAAAAATATAAATTATTATATTCTTCGTTTTTACTGTTAATAAAACTTATCTTACAGCTTGCAGTACATTCATTGGCTCATAAAAATAAGCAATTAATATATTGATTACGTGTAAAATGTTAAATAACAGCATGAATGGAATTAGCTGTAAAATAAGGGTTGGCACTATTTCCCGTATTTTTCCTCTTATGCTTCATAAAATACTTAGAAAAGAGTCTATCAATAGACGTCAATAAAATTTTTTATTACTTCTCGGCAAAGATATAAGCCTATATTTTTATAGGATCTGCCTGAAGGCAATAAATGCTTTTATTAAGAAATAAAATTTTGCCAGAGTACGATAACTTCACACTTCAAATGGCGTTACTAGTATCTTCTTATCCTATAGTTTCAAGTACTATTTGTCCAATTTTTTTGTTAACGCCATACCTTTGATAATAAAGTTCCAACTCTTAGTTTGTATCCAATCAAAGCGTTGGCCCCATTCAGCACCTCTAACCATTACAGAATTACAGATTCAGAATAACTTATGATTTTATTATTTATGATAATGGACTAGAATTCTCCGGCGTTTTTGCTTTTCTTCACGAAAATGGATTATAAAAAGCATTCAATTATTCTAAAATTAGATATTTGACGTAATAAAGAAGTAGTTTTACATGTAGCTTACTTATTTTGTTTTCTATCATTCTATGTTACGACATAACATGCAATGATATTACGTAACTGAAAAGAGAATTTGAATGAAGGAGTAATTAATTACTCAAGCTTTATCATCATCATACACTATACCAAGTATCACATATATATATATATATATATATATATAAATATATCTAATCGTCTTTTCTGGGACTTTTTAAGGTTTTCACACAACAGTGTATTGAAAAA
>JAWWEM010034827.1:0-15252 GCA_035582935.1 Ormyrus thymus | reverse complement strand
GACTAGTCAAAACTAAACCAGAAATCGCATTTCTGGCTATTCATTAGTCAAAAACTACGTAAGATTTCTACCAGGGACGCTTACGAAACAAACTAAAAAAAGCGTACTAATCCATCGAAATGAAACAACACAAAACAATAAAAAATATTTTCCTCCCACGCCAAGCAAGCTCTAAATCGTCCTAATAAAAATTATTTACCGTCTCGCGAAAAACGGGCAAATGAGAACCTCTCGCAGCCGTAGGGTATCTCTAACGAGATTATCGCGACTCCCTCTCTCGTTCTCTCGCCAGCCTTCTCCCAGCGGCAGCGAGCGAGAAAGAAACCTTACCTCAGCTCCCCGAGACAAGGCGGTGGAAGCTCGCGAGCAGCCCCTTCAGTCATCGCGCGCACATTCGCCTTTCCGTAAATCAAGCCTTTTTCCCGCGCCGCGGCCACATTTCACAATTAGCCGGGAACGTCGTGCATCACCTTTCCGCGGCTGGCCGCGAATAAAAAGGAGCCCGCGCACTCGGGCGACGTTCACTGGACGGAGATCGGCGAGTGTGCATTACCTAACGGACGTTATCCTCTTAGCGCGTCGCTCTCGCGCGCCTCACATTTGGCACAATCCAATTTCCTGCGGGGCGGCGCGACTCTGCCCGCGACGGCGACCATCAATAATAATCAGTGCGGGGCGCCGAGTGCGTGCAGCCCGTGAGATATGTCAGGCGCGCCGACGGCCGAGGCCGTTAAGTTCGACATCATACGCCCGAAGTAAGGGCGAAAATCGTTGTACGCTCGTTTTCATTGTGCTTTGTGCCGGTAAGGGCTTGGACGGTGAGAGAGAGAGAGAGAGAGAGAGAGAGAGAGAGAGAGAGAGAGAGAAAGCTGCTTTCTTTGTGCGACTGTGGGGAAAATTGAGTTTCTGGCTTTGGCGAACACTTTTTAAAGCTCGCTCTCAAATAATGTTTTGCCGCGGTGAAATAAAGCCGCAAGTGAAATATCTATGTTTAAGAATACAACGGTCGATAACTTGCGACGCTATTAGTTACGTTGTGCGAAGTTCTTACTTGCGGTAAAAGTACCGCGACATTGATAGATGATCGGAGAAAAATCAACTTTGACTCTATTGCCTTTGAGTGATATATTAAATAAGTTTATAGATAATAAATATAAATGAGAAATTTCGCGTTTACTTTAAAAATTCTTTTTAAACTTACGGTCGAGGAAAGATTTGGTTAAACAGAATCGTAAAATGCGCGCAATAACGGTTCCAACTCACCTATATACAACATAAAACATTTATATTTATAAAATCAGAGTAAAAAATATTTAAAAGCTTTTTAAACGCTAGTAGATGGTCTTTTTCAGAAAAATCAATGAAAATCTCGCTTTTCAACAAAATCTACTCGCATTCATATAGTTTCAAGAAAAAAAGTTTAACAAACTCGCTTTACTAAACATTCCTCCTGCAATTTTCAGATAAATGCAGCTTCTTTCAATTTTCTAATTTAATAACTCAGCTGATTAGCTCTATGCATAAAAGAAAAAAAGGGCTCTCGCCGCTTCCGTCTTTCCCATCGGCACTGCGGGAGCAGCAAATACTTCAAACCGGGTGTTAAACGAGCTCGCGCGCGCGCGCGCGCGAGACCGCAAACTTTCGAGTGCGATTGAAAATCGAACGACCGCATATGGAAGCTCGGACGCCCATTGCGGATATCCTAATCCGTTGCCGACAGCTTTCCGAAAGTTGGCGGTCGACCGTTTTTGTCGGGCCGCCAAGTTGCGCCTCCTCCCTTTATTCCCGATCAGGCGGGAATAATGGAGCGACAAACTTCGGTGACCGAAACGACAGCTTGGCCTCTCATATGTTCGCGGGAGTGCGATTCTATAAATGCATTTACGGATAATGAAATTAGTGCTGCAGCTTCGAGATGGTATAAAATTCACTCGTTTAAGCGGGCTCGAAATTTGAGATAAAATTCTTTTATCAATGTTCTTTGTAGGGTTTTTAATAAATGCAATGAGAAAAAAAATATCAAATGGTAACTCACTTTAATGGTTAAGTATTACCTCTTAAAATACAAAAATCTACAGATTTTAAAAATTCTACGAAAAAGTTCGTTTCAGCCAAGAGTTTTAGGATTAATTAAAATTTGTTCAGTAAAATCGAAAGCAATAAAGTTAAAACAGATTTAATTTTGCTGCAAGGCCGATTAATAGCAAGTTCCTGCGTTAAAAAACTAAAAACTCGGAGCAACAGCCTAATAATTCGGCCCAAAATAAAAAAAAACTCTTCTCAAAAGGGAAAAGAACCAGGCAGAATGACGGGAAACGCTGGAACCCCTCCAGTGCCTCGAGTAGCCTCCCGAAAATAAGGGCAGACGGAGAGGCGATCCGGAGAGGGAGAAATCACCGAGTAGTAATATGAGTCTGCCTCCCGCTGATAACATTAGCTTTCGCGCAGGCCTTTCCCCGCGCGCCGCTATTTCTCGCTCGGGCAGTAGCGGCAGCTGACCACGGATTTTGCGCCGTCGAGAGAGAGAGAGAGAGAGAGAGAGAGAGAAATCCCGGGCCGCGAATCTGGCACAGTCACGTTTGACATCGTTAAACTGCACACCGCAGTGCTCCAAGCAAGATAGCGGTCTTTGCCTATCGGATTCCCCGCGCGAGAGGCGAAAATTTCAATTTGTCGCCCTTCTTGCCTCTCCGCGATTCTACATTGATTCGCGCGAGGAGTGAGAATTATAAACGCGGGTGAAGCGAGTTTCTTAAGGGACGCTGCGTGCGCGTCTGAGTCTCCGGGAGAGATTTTTTCCAGCGTTGCCGCTAGTTTCGGTATATGTCGCTCCGTTCGAGGGATGGGAGGTTTCGTTGGCAGTTACTTTTATCGGGTTATTGTTTGGATAGGAAAGCCTTCATGCGTATGATAATCCTGTCAATAATTTTGTTATTTTATTGAAAAAGATATTAATTGAAATGTATCGCAATTTTTATTATATGAGTAAATAACTGTAATAGATTTGAATAACGGCTGTTAAATTTATTTTATGCTATTTTATATTCGCTTTTTTAACGTCAATATGCAAATATGAAGAGTGAATATTTGTCATTTTTGTAAATGTATGCGAACATCATTTTGATAGGTACTCTGTAAATCGAAGTATGGACCAGTTATTTTTATTTCATAATATACAAATTTTTCGCGCTGAAAATCTGTCAAAACTACGGTATTTCGTTACAAATGAGTATTACAAAAACATGGTTATACATAATAACAATCGTATCAATTTATTTATCAATTTATCAATTTGCCTAAAATTTATTATATTTGCAAAACTCCGCAGTAAAAAATTTTACGGAATATCAATTACATCAGCGATAGAAATTCTAACTTTTGATATTAAATATGCCTCCAAAATCTGCATTAACGACTTCAAAAACTTGTAAAATGCAAAATCGTCTGAAATTATTCTCAAAATTTTCCGCGAGCGTATTTCTGCCCCTCCCGGGGCGAAGCTTTGAAAGACGTAGCGCAAAAAGGCGGCCGCGACGCCTAATAACGCGGGAAAGAAAAAGCATTCCTCTGCGTATTTGCAAATTTCGATCTAAAAGCTTCCGCGCGACGGACGGTTTCTCGCGATAAAGCTCCTCCTTCTCTCGATACTTACATATTTTTTTTCCTTCCTCTTCCTTTTTATTTCACGGCTCGTCTCGGCGGAAGCCTCGGGATTTACGAGGGATCGATCACGGGGGGAGGTCGAGACCCTGCCGTTCCTTTTCAGATAAAGAATGAGAGTGTAAAGGGAAACGACAGAAAGCAGTAATAAAGATAGAGGCGCAGCTGTCGTTCTCGCGTATATATCCATGCGAAGATGGCGAGAGCATTATCCGGGATTTAAATGCTGGAGTACGTAAACGTGGACTTAATCGTTGCACGCGGATGAAAGGACTCTCTCTCTCTCTCTCTCTCTCTCTCTCTCTCTCCTGGAATTCGAAGGGGAATTGCGAGTCGAGAGTATCGCCACGCGTTTTACCGAGCTTTTACATAATAATCGTGTATGCGCGTCATCAGGTGAAGCTAACTGCGCGCTGATCTGCAACGGTTTTGTTTGCTTTGCTTTGGTTCATAAATGGATTCTCTCCGCGTGTCTGTTGCATCATGAAAGTGGAGAGAGTACTTCGGGAATTTTATCATTTCACTTTCTGCAGTAGTTTGTTTGAGAAACTTTAAGCTTTTTAAGCAGAGAGCCTTTCACGTATTGATTTAAATAATTAATGCTTAAATGTTACTGTAAGATATTAAATCCAAAATATTATGTCCGACTGGCGACGAGAATTCATTTTCTTTTAAAAGGATAAAAGCTCTTTGAAAAATTCACGTTCTTTCACTTCATATTGATCAAAATTTTATTCATGAAAGTTATTTCGAGATCATCTTTGAAAGGTGTTCACCGGAACGAGGTTTGACGTCTTTTGCTGCAATTTATAAAGTACGCCATGTACCTCCAAGAAAAGCCAAATTGGACCTGTAAACACATTCAAGTGCACCTTTTACATTAAAAATTTCTCAAACAGCATCAAAAGCCGTCTCTACAAAGAGACGCTTATACATATCTTGAACTAAAAGCTAAAAGCTTAAAAACAAAAAAAGAAGCAATACAATCGACTAACTCAAAAGCTCTTGCACCGTCCAGCAAACGATCAGACACCTTCATCTCCCAGTTTCCCCCCTCGAAAAAAAAAATCACTCAAATAACCACCGACCTCACTTGCAGGCGCTCACCTCGCCCGTCGGCGGCAAAAAAGCGCGTCACCATCGACGCGAACGTCAACGCCAAAGCCCTGCGCCGCGAGGCAGTCGAAGCTGCCCGAGCGGAGGCGAAGGCGAGCAAGAAGGGCAAGGGGGCCGGCGGCAAGTCCAATTCCACCCTCCCGCCCCTGGACGATGACTCGGACAATCAGGGCTTCACCGACTGGCTGCGCTCGAGCGACGGGGTCGACATGATGCGGCTCTTCGTCATCGCCAACTCGCTCCTCGTCCTCGTCACCATGGCCTGGCCGCACATGCAGCAGAGCCTCGACGTACTCCGCGAGCTCGTCTTCGGCGAGGAGGAAGCCTAGACGCTCGATATATCCGATTCGAACGACGGGGGATGATTGGCGCTTCTTGCCGAGAGGGCTGTCGCTTTTTTTTATAGAGAAGGCATACGCGCTTGATCGACGGGCGGATTAAGCCGGGGTCTTTCGCCGGGGAGGAGAGAGCGTATATTGGGCTTTTTGTCGCGGTTTCTTTCGAGAATCGAACGAGAGTTTGATATTTATGGTTTCGCGGAAGTCAGCTTTCTCGTATTTGCTTAACTTATTGGACTCTGATGTCGAATCGAGGGCTTGAGTATTTTGGCATCGGAAGAGAGGAGCGTAATTTTTCTATTTTAAGTAACAAAGCCTCTTACTCATAAAGTTCACAAAGTTTCGACAGTTTTTGTCGATAAAACAAGCGCCAACTACTCCGCGATAATTAAAGGGAAGGTCCCTAATCTCGGCTTCCCTAATCCCGATCGTAAAATCAGCATCCTCAAGGCAAACACAGGCGAAATCCCCGTCGTAGTTGCAAAGTCACCTCTCCCGCAACTCTCGAAATCCTCTCGGGGGGTGACAGTATGCTGGCGCTAATATTCCGCGGTGTCTTCCTGCTGGGGGCAGTGGGCTGGTACAGCCAGAGCCTCTGGCGAATGATCGACGGCTACTTCAAGGATCAGTTCAAACGCTACCTCGAGGAGGAGTACCAGCGCAATCCGAAGATGCGCGAGGACGTCTTATACAGCGCGGTCGACAAGCCCGCAAGCCCGCTTACCGACCCCGAGCCGAGTCGAGCCGAGCAGCTGCAGCGGCTCCTGGACGAGAGCCGGCTGGCTGGTAAGGCAGAGAGCGGAGCGACGGCGGAGGAGGAGAGGAGGTGGGAGGATGAAAGTGCCGAGCCGGCGGATTCTTCGGAGGCAGGTGCAGCTGAAAAGGAGGTCGCCAGGCCAGCGGGGACATTCCGAGAGGCTGCTGCCCGCCAGGTCGCGGATGCCGAGCCTCCGGATAAGGAGGAGGAGATGACCCCGGTGTACCAGTAAGGCTTCTCTGTTTACTGGGAGTACCTTTCGATGGGGGAATAGTTTAATGATTTTGGGCTGATTTTTGTTTCTTTTTTTGCCATTTTGGTAGCTGTTTTGGGTCAGCGCTACGTTCAATCAAATTTATTTTTAATATTTTGTACCTGTTCGGTAAAATTTGCCAAAGTTGTTAAATTTGATTTAATAAAACTAGAGTTTTCACTTTGAGAAGTTTAGCATCATTCAAACTCTCAAGTAATAAAGCAACCTTTCTTCGTTCAATTACTGAAAAATAAAAGTAATCAATTTTTTTAGTCTACAAATTTATCAACCCATAAATTAAATACAGTACTTGTCAAATAAATATGATACGTTTACAAGTAAAAGTTTATTTGCACTTTAGCGAATTTTATAAAATATGCTCAATTTCGATTGGCATAAAAGTGGCAGCTACGCGCTTCAATATTTAAACTAGTCATTTTTAACGCGCCAACATTATTAATTGTTTATAATTATCGCATCGCGGAATGCAACTTTTGACCCGGAAAAGTGTAAATATTTATTTTGGCCGAACAGAAATTAAAGCGGAGCAGCTAAATTAAATATCGAATCAAATCGTAACGAAATGTCGCATTTTTTAATCCGACATCCTTTCAATCCTTCAAATTCTGCAATGAAATTCATCGAAACATTTCAGCCCCACGGAGGAACAAGCTTTACCACTCGCAAAACCGGCCGAACCAGACTCCCCCAACCAATCGCGACCGCTCAGCCGTCCTGAAAATCCGGAAGAGCGGCAGAGCCGAGAACCGGAACCGCGCATTCTGCAGCAGGAACGTCAGCAGCCGCGTCGCCGACGAAGACCGACGAGCCGTCCGCGCATCGGCGCCAAGTCCGAGGAGGCGGCGCGGCGCAGGCAGCGATACCGCGACCAGGTGGCCACGCTAACGCTGACGGACGAGGACTTCCAGTCCGCGAGCCCGAGGCGGCGGTACGCCACCGACGAGGAGGCCGACCGCGACTTCGACGAGTTCGAGGACTACGGACACACTCGCGTCCCCGAGGACGAGGCCGGAGTCCTCGTGGCCGATCTGCCCTTCAAGCCGGCGATCAACATTTACGACCTCGAGCGACTGTCCGAGCAGGAATTCTGCCCGCTCACCCTCGACGAGGACGATTCGTCTTGCGAGGAGACCCGAGCCTGGCCCTAAGCCGCGTGCTCCCACGGCGCGCGAGAGAGCCAGTCGTTGCGCGACGAGCAAGCCAAGTGATTTACGAGGGCAATTTAGGGAAATGAATTCCCGCGGACGCGCGCTGCTGGACGCGAGCGGACGGGAAAAATGAACGACGATTCGATTGGGAAGAAGACCGGCTGTAAAATGCGCCTGGCGCGATAATTTTTTGCCCGCGGGAATTTCAAATGCTACGGTCGTTATACGACTGAACTTTAAAAGTTTATCGTGCTTTTTGATGGAGAGGAGTGTTCGTCCGTGTTGGATTGTGATATAATTCTGAACAATGGGAGCGTTAGTGCATTCTATTACGTTATTGCATATATGCAAAATGAAATCAAAGTTAATGCTGTACGTGAAAACGTACGTGTTTCCACGTACATGGTGCATTTTCAAACGTTATAGATTCGGATTGCATATTTTTTAGAATTTTGCAAAGTCCTTTTATTATAGAATATATGTTCTATAAATTTATTTTTTAACGCGAAATATTCATAAAGTTTAGTAGAAAGTTAGATGAAATATTCATTGTTCAATCAGAAAATGATGATTAATTAATACATAACTAATTTTACATATCATATTTTGAAACTACAATACGGTGGCTTACGCTGCACATTATTATTTTTAGTACTAATATCCTCTTCATTATTTACTAATTTATTAATTATATTATTTAACGTTGTTTATGTAATCCTTATATTGATCACGATATAACTTTAAATGAAAATATGCATTCTAAAAAGCATTCAAAGTGCCTTATTAAATGGAAATTATTATTGCTTAGAGAAATATGAATGTTTTCTCTATCTCCGATACTTGCTGCCAGTAATTATTGTACTCGTCACAAGTTATAAAAGCTCCTTTAATTGTTTATCAAATCAAAAATATTAAAAGATCTATTTAATAAAGTATAAATATAAATAAAGATCAAAAACATGTCTCCGAATCCTTTGAATATAGCGAATAAAGTGAAAGAATCATAATTTTTAATTGTTCCCTTGGAAAAAACGTGTTATATGCACTCGCAATTATTTATTGCTCGCTCGATGCGACGCGGAACCCGACGAAATGCTAGATGTAACTTGATTATTGACGACCGGACGAGGCAGCGCTAAATTCAGATGATAAAATGAATATTTATGGACGTAACCGAACGGCGTGCTTTGTGCATGAATTTAAGTTCTTCTAAACAATGGCGCAACGTTTCAAATGCTAACGTCAAAATTGTAGGTCTGAAAACGTAGCGTTACGTCGTCAATCAAATTGCGTTTAGGCTACCAACCGGTGGGGAAGTCGTTTGAATGTCAAGGTACCGTAGTAAAACGAAGATCCGACTAAAATTTTCGTAACGTAACGAAAAACAGTTAATTGAATCTGTTCCGAATACTTAATACTTGCATTTAAATCCGTCCGGGGATATAAAAACGTCGGTAAAAACTTGAAGCAATAGTGTTTCCAAAGCAGGGCTTCGATGAAGCTATTACTCAAATCTGCTTGTAAAAATAAATAATAGCACTTTAATAATGGAAATCGCTTGTTTTTCCGTAACTGCATAATTCACTTCGCCCCTTTCCGCAGAATCGTCATATAATAACTGTGTAATAGGCGAGACCGTTAGCGGCGCAATCTAGCGCAATAAGTAATAAAAGCGAAAACAAAGCAAAGAACAATAGGAACAACAATAAAACGCTCTCCTTTTTATTAGGTAGGTCAAGTGCAGCGATCTCCGCGGCGCGCAATCAGCTTATACACGTCACGAAAGCGGGTTAATTCGCGCGCGGAAGGCGCGATATTTGATCGTTCGGAAAACCGGAAGTAGCCGCGTCTCGGCGCTTTACGGCTGTTATAAAGTCCCAAGAAGCGCGATACGTAATCCGCGACTTGGAATTTCGAATTCAAGCCGCTCGTTAAAATGGAACACGGATAGCCGCGCGCCGGAGGTGTACTCGATCGGAAAGCACCATTTTTCTATTTAGTTTCTTTAGTGCGGGGATAAAGTTGGCCTGAAATGTTCGGTGCTTGCTGCATTTATTTGGCGCGCTCCGTAGCCGTAAAGATATCAAAGCGCAACGGACGGAGTGGGAAGGTGCTTCTCAAAGTATGGAACATTTTTTCTGTGCTAGGAATTTGAAAATTTAAACTTTTACAATAATTTTCATAAAGCAATATAATTCGAAGATTTTAAAAATTTATAAGTAAGGTTCAAAATTTTAGATCTTTTTTTATATAACTAATAAGTAGCGAAAAATATTAATTCGATTGATACCAGAAACAAAGAGTAAGCGTTTTTATCGGAAGCGGATTGTATAGAAAAGTGATCGCTTAAGTAAGTATTACGAGCAAATTGCGCACTATAAAATTAAAGTAGATATCAGATAGCATCTTTATGAGAAAAAAGGCATTGTAAAGAAACGCGAGATTGCTCATATTACTCTAAAGAGCAAGAACGAGAAATATTTTCTAGGATTTTACATTTGATAAAATTTGAAATTATATTACTTAAAATTGATAAGAAAAAGATCAAGTAAAGATAATAGGTTTTGCTTGAAAATTTTTTCTCGCCCTTTTATGCAGCCGACTAACTTTTTCCCTTGCGTTCATAAATGAGGTATACAAAAAAATTCAGCTCCTTATTAAAACTTGATCGAATCCGCACTCGGCATGCATTGAGAAAAGTTTCCTCGCAACTCGCGTCGAACTTCGTCAATCCGAGAAATCGGATCAATTAAGAGCCGCATTCGCGCATCGAAATGCCCCTCGTCGCTCGAGAGAATCGGAGCCAAGGAAAAAGACCGTCCGCGCCGTCCGCGAGAGAGAGAGAGAGAGAGAGAGAGAGAGAGAGAGAAAAAAGAAAAAAGAGAAGTCGAGCGACGCGGTAGATTTATGTATTTTCTGGCTCTTCGGCGGCGAGTCGAGTACCGGTGCAGGCCTGTCAACGGCTGCGTATACCTTCGACAACAACGGGGAGATGCGTCGAGCAGCAGTCGCGTGGCCCGATTACGCGAGCGGACTGACTTTCGGATCGGTGGCGCGGGATTTTTTAGCACTCCTAATCCACTTCCGCGCCTCTCCCGGGTGAATATACATTTTCGATGCAGCGCCGAGGAGCACTTAGACTTTCAGATTCTGGCCTCTTCCTATTCGTTCTGATTATTTTTGAGCTCTCTCGCTATGAGCAATCTTTTACCTCCGATATATAGGTTCGCTCGTAAGGTTTTATTAGTGCATTCGCTCCGCATACTTTACACGCATCGTTTGCGCCCAGGCGCATTCTCTCACACCTCGGGGAAGCACGTGAGTTCATGAATATATGTTAAGTCGATGCATTATGCGAGGGCCGAGTTAAATGCGTGGAATCGTCACTTTTTTTTAAACCGAATTTAAAAGAGCTCTCTCGCCTCACGCACGAAGGGCGACGCTCTTTGCCCGGAACGCACTTCTCGTTATAAGTAAATCTTATTGCACTTATAGAACTATAAAGTACTCGGCTTCGTTGAGGCTTGATTAAGAGGCCGAAAGTATGCAGTCGTTGTTTTTGCTTTAAAATTTGGGTTGCATTATGTGGAGCACCACCATAATAATCCCATTGTCTTTGCGCGCGCATTCTGGGTCAGTGTTGCTTACGGCTGAAATGACTTATCGGAATGGATATTGCTTTCCTTCGGCTCTTCGTTTTTCCGATACTCCGAAGCGGTGTGAGGATGAAAAAATGCACGGCGAACGAAAAGCTTTTGCACGCCTCTCATTTTTCGGCGGGTAATTAAATTGCTAACGGTAAAACGTTGAAGGAGTCGCTAATGAAAAAGAAAGCGCTTTGTGCGTAATTTATAGCGAGTTAGAAAGTTCTCGTTTTCAAACGTTTACTTGCGTTGGCGCTGCCTTTAATTTGATAATGAATTTGTTATTATTATAATAAAGTATAAAAAGCAGAAAGTTTACTTTATGGATATGTGCACATAACTTATCTCCAATTAAAACTTTCCCATTGTCATGACGAATCGGCACTGCAAAGTCTAGAGAAAGTTTAATCAGTCAACGGTTTACTGGACAATAAGTCTAATTTTCTAATTTTCCAAATGAAAGTTCCGAGATTCAGGTAAATAGGATTCACTTTCCTTATTGCATGCATTCACCAATCGAATATTTGGTGTCCATATATTCTCGTCTGTCATGTATTACTGACATACAACGCGGACACCCAATTTGATTTTATTGTTGCGCAGAATCGTAAAATGACTATAAAAATTACAAAAAAAGGTAATATTTACGACTGATATCACTTCAAATTGGATTTTTAATTCAGTCGTATACCCGCCGATACATCTTCGAGGTAATATAAGTAAATTTTGTAATAAAATTAATTATAATGCACAGCCATAATGGATTACGTACACTTTCCCACAATTTTCTCATCATGCTTTATACTAATTTCCCATGCAAGGAGCGTTTCCATCGCCGTATGCTTATGATTCTTCCCAGAATTACAGAGTAAACGTCAAGGTAAGCGTATAATAATTTTTTTATTGCACTCGACACCACTGGGAATTAAGAACTCGATGTAAAACAGACTTCGCTCAGTTTTTTCTTATTCAAATTATACGAGCCCTCCGCGAGGGGCCGAGAAAAAAAGAAGCAAAGAGCTTTCATTAAATCAGCTTGTAGTATAAACGACTCGCCGTAACTCTTAACGATCGAATATGCCCCCTACACAAAAGTCGCCCACCTAAACCCCCCAATAAATCACCCATTGTAATTGAAGTTCTAAATATTTATCCCCTAAGCTACTCGAAACGAGAGTCAATAGCATTACTTCCACCCCTCCGAGCCCTCGTGAATCTCCGTCTGCGGTTTTGTCGAGCGGCCGCTGAAAATCCTGAACCCGAATCAAGAATCCGCCGTCCCCGCCCTCCCGCCTCGCCGCCCCGTGGTCATTCCGACGTGCTCCTTCAGCGCGCATCCCTTTGATTCGCATTGTGCGCCTCGGCCGTGTGTCACAGGCAGACTCGCCCGTCATGTGCGCCAAGCGCGCGCATAATATATACGGCCCGGCCGTATTCTATCCTCCGGCCTCGACTCGTCCGATTAAGCATGCCAGGCGCGCGTTACACACGCACCTGAGCTCATAACAGCGCCCGACGTCGGCATCCGAGGAATGTCCCGAGACACAGACGCCGCTCTCTCTCTCTCTCTCTCTCTCTCTCTCTCTCTCTCTCTCTCTCTCTCTCTCCGTGTGTAGGCCTACTCCGGAGCGCGAGCCAGCCGAGGAATACGTCCGTCCTGATGGGAACGGCGCGGAGGCTACAGCTGCCTTCTGCTGATTCCGCGGGAGTATCCGGTTTCTGGCTCAGCGCGGCCACTTTTATCGCCGCGAGGATATGCGGTTCTGTATTTCTACGGACGTTTTACCGTTTTATTAGAGCGATGCCGGGACGCCACGCCATGGGAGTAGTGGCTCGTGTCGTTTTGGAACTGAACCTGCGTGCTTGGTTCGCTAACTTTTCTTGGTATTGGCAGTTTCGGTTAGAGTTATTCAAGTGCTTGTTTAAATTTTCGCGGGGACTGTATGAAGAGAATGTTAAGCAAACTTATTGAAATTATATATTAGCAGCGCTAAATTGGCCGAGTGTCTCGAAATTGGTCAAGATTCTCGAATTTTAAAGCAAATATAATTTATTTCCAATTAATGCGAAGATCAATATTTTAGTTGTATCTACTCTCGTATCTTTTGGGTAAAATCACGTAATTAGTTCAGAAATGTATAAATATTGTTTCACGTACAAATATTTCGAGGGATTGAGTTTTCATTTTGTGCGTGACATTTAAAAATGAAAATAATAAATTTAAGCCCAAGTAGCGTGTCATCTGAAACTTTGATAAATACGCACACAAGAGATACAAATTGAAAAATTGTACATTGCGAGAGAGCGTTCGAATAAATCAAGCGAATTAAACCAATTTTGTTTATTTATAAGAGCTCTGCGATAATTCCACAGTATTATACCGATGACGAGAAAAACACATTTAACGATTAATGCACAATTACGAACATTTTTTTCTTTGCAACCTCCGCCTCGAATGTATAATTATTTGAATTAATGCAAGCAAACGTAGACATTAGCATCTCCGTCGTTACGATTGAAGGGATGACACCGAGCATGTCGTTTATGTACGTCCGCGTTTAATTACAGTCTTTCCCCCTCGCCCAGTGTTTAATTACGAATCCCAAGATTTTATAACCGATGATTACAGCGCGCAAAATAGCTACCGTTGCGAGCGTCGCCCTGCATGCTTAGCGTAAGCCGACGCGTCAATTACGAAGCCGTCGGAATCGCCCGTATTTCGAACCATCGTCGAATCGGCATAGTCGCGCCAAATAAAAGTTATGTCCTCCCCAAGCGACAGCTTGTAAAACACATTAAAACGCCGCATTACATGTAAACAAGCGGCTGTTCCCCACCTGCTTAATTACGCGCCCGTCCCGATTAGTCGGAGCGTAGAAAAAAGAACGAGCAATTCTGAAAGCGTCGCGTATACGCCCAGGTACAAAAAAAACCCCCTCGAAGCCCAATTCCGGAGCCAGTCTTTTCTCACGAGGAGCTCGCGTCATAATGCAAGGCTCGCCTTCCACGCGGGGGGAGAGACTTTCTCGCCGGAGGGCTCTCTCTCTCTCTGACTAGGACCTGTCGCCTATTTTCTTCTCGAGGCCCCGAGCGGAATGCATAACTCGCCGGGGGTGGAATGCGGCCCCGCGCAAAGTCAGCCGAGGGGTTCCCGCGTCGCGCGTGCGCTGCACGTGCTCTGAGAAAGGCTTTTCTCCTCGCTCGGCGGGAGGCCTGCTGCTTCGCTTTATTACGAGGAAACGTGTTCTTTTTGGCGGCTGATTTTTCGGCCCGAGAACGAGGGAGAGCCGACTGCGTGGATTAGGACGTCTTCAAGTGTACGCAACGGGGGAAATTAAAATGAAGCAGGTTAAGTGGCTCCGAGACTTGCCGAGTTGAAATTTAAGATGTGCCCGCGTTGCAGGTGTACGATTACAAATTTATTCATTAGATTTTCCAAGGCTGGCCGTAAATTCGGTATAAACGAGAGATTATGATATACAGAGTGTAATCTCGTAGATTGTAGCATGTAAAATGTGCTGGAAGGAGGGCTTTCAGATTAATGCGTGCAATGAAAATAACGGAATGATACCGGGCATATTAGCATCCTAGTCCAAGATTTACAGTTATTTTGAGGAAAATTTTTTCACGCCAGGTACATTTCACGTATAATTAGTCCTGACGGCGGACGTTCTGGTTAATAGAATTTATAAATTTAAGTGGCTATTTCATTAGAGTGCAGTGGACTTTGAAGAAAATAGAGCAATAACATTTTTTCGTCCACTTATTTTTCTTCGCGGAATTTATAGTATCTCAGTAATTGAAGCTACAAACCGTAAATGCTTTTGACGTTTTCATTACTGTTTAGTCGATAAGAAATTTCTTTTCAGAACGCTTCTTCAATTAAATAACATAATTGAAGCTTAATTCGAACGATCGTTAAGTATTTCACCTTCGATGCACCGAATTGAAATATTATATTCCACTTTAAAGAAACAACAACACTTCATTTACCGGTAAGTGCATCGTTCTTACGCTCCTCTAAAAAGCGAATCTGCATAATGTATTCACGCCCCCTGCTGCAACCACCTCAATTACCGGGGCAAAAAAAAAAGAATTAGAAAGGAAGCGAAGAAAGCGCTTCAAGTTTCAAGAATCGCGCTCCGCGCAATCCTGCGGAGAAAAATTTCCGGAGCTCTGATTCAGCGGGCCCTCGAGTAATACCACGAAAGGACGATCTCGAAAGAGAGAAAGAGAGAAAGATAGAGAGAGAGAGAGAGAGAGAGAGAGAGAGAGAGAGAGAGAGAGAGAGAGAGAGAGAGAGAGAGAGAGAGAG
>JAWWEM010034816.1:2490-15252 GCA_035582935.1 Ormyrus thymus | reverse complement strand
CTTAATGCTTCGTCGGCCGCCGCGCGATTTTGCAAACTGTCAGCTGCCAATTGTACTTGGAAATTGGACCCAAGGACGCGCGCGTCCCATCATTAAAAACGCAAAGGTTAAGAAACTGCGGGCCGTACGATTTCGCCCGTCTCCCAATCTGGAGAAAGAAAAAGAAAAACAGCTCGCTCGACGGACGCGCGCGCCGACGCAATCGTTCAATCGGAAGTGCACCTCGGAGAGCGGCTCCTGTTTTCAAACGAATAACCCCGGAATTCTGCGAGCGCATGCTAATGCGGATAATTTGGCGTCTGGCGTGCAAAAATGCTTTAAAGCCCTCGTCGCCGATTCGAGGCGCGCGCTCCGCCGTGAAACGCTGCTCTCTAGGCGCGATTGTTACACAATGTGTTACCCGCGCCGACGCTTTGGGGGGGTCTTATGCAAGATTTGCATTATTTCGGTCGGCGCGCGGATTGCCGGTCTCGTTAAATGTAAATCTTTGTCGGGATCTTCTCGCTTAATTAGCGAGGCAGCGGTGCGCTTGCGATCGGTTTCGCTAGCTTTCGGAGCTTTCGAGTTTTTTTTTTTTTTTTTTTTTTACTTCGGACTTTTTAACATGCGGATGGACGTGCTTGTACGCGGCGAAGATATTAATGCGTTATTTTTAAGTGATGAAAGTATCGTCGAGTCCTGGAAGCTATTTTTTTTAGCTAAGACTGACTAATAACTATTTGTTTTTGATTAATGACAAGTCGTGTTTTTGGTAGCTCTATAGGTACTCTCTAGTCAGTTGAGATACTAAAAAAATGTCGGTTCAGACGCTTTATTGTCGCACATAAAGCGTTTGAAAAATATCTTCCAAATTTTTAGTATGTTTTGGGCTATTTTGTTTAGACAGCATTATTAACAATAAACGTTAGCAGTACATTTGACTTCGATTATTAGGTTAACAATTAGGACGTATCTTGCGATATTGTCAAACTGCATGACGCACCCTGCGATGTTCTATTCCCTGTCTCTCGAAGTACCGTTCTGATAAGAGACCGCGTTGAGTACTTCAACTTACAATGTTATTATTTTGAATTTTTACACGATAACTGAGCCTCGAATTATATTTAATATATTCTGTAAGTTCTAATTAGTATTTCTACATTTTTTTTCTTTTTTTTTATGTCCTTAGATAAACAAAAAAAACTATAGAGCTATCTTTTAATTATCACTTTTATAAGGAACTTAATTCGACTGTCGACAATCGCACCTTTAACAGCCAAACTTTTTTTAGTTGGCAATTAATTATTTTTTACCGGCGACAAATCACATAAATTGCCGTTGCACTGAATTAACCACTAATGTAACTAAGCTTAAATTTACTCATTTGTCACAACGTTCAAAGGATAACGCAGCTACACTTTTGCCTTTTTTTTTCTTCCTATATAATGATGCATTATTAGTCTTTAATTCCTGTCCCTGACCGGTAAAACAACGATACAGTTCACCGTCGTTTGTATCCTTACGTCAAACGATAATGACCGACGTTAACAAAAAAAAGAAAATTATTAGATTGTTAATGATGAAACACCGACTCTCGTCCAAATGACTCCTTTCAGCGAAAAAAGAAACCGTTCCCAAACCGATCACTTCACTCCGGCCGCTCGATCGATCGCCAGCGAACTTGCGAAATCGCGCGTTTCTCGATTTTCGATAAAAATCCTTGCCGCTCTATAACCTACACACACCGAGCAAAGGAGAGAAGCCGAGGCTGCGCGCGTGCCGTTTTCACCAAGCGCCCATGAACTTGTGACGGGGCACTCGAAGGTAATGCTCGGCGCGAGTCCGGTTCAAACGGCCGAATGCACTTGCGTGCACCTCCGGGGTTTAATTGCCGCTCCTCGCCTCGCTCGCCAAACATTTCGTCCGGCGCTCTCGGCCAAGCTCTCGCGTGTCGACTCCCCCGTAAGCGATGCGATACCTTTCAATCGAGTAAATACGCGCCGGGGTTTATTGACGCTTTTTTAATTAATTCGCGAGAGCTGCGATTCGGAGATTCGGGGAAAGAGAAATTATCGGTGCAGCGCGCCGTTCGCCGATCGCTAAGGCTGACGATGTGTTGTGTAAATAATGTGGGCAAACATTTCGAGGGGGCGACGGCGAGACTTGTAAAACAGGAGCGTAAATTATTAGTATGCGAATTGCGGATTTTATTCGGGAAAATAGTGAGCTTTTTACGGGGAAATTCGCGGTGTGGTTTGTTGAGAGCTAACAGACTGAGCGAAAATGTATAATACAAAGGAGGAATATTATATGCAAGAATAAAAATATTGCAAATAAATTCTTCACTAAAGAAATATTCAGTTTTACTTTGTAATATTACTGATCGAATTTAAAAGCTAAATTTTTATACATTCTCCAGCTTTACATATAGAATGAAAATGTTATATTCATAAGTAAGCTTTTTATCTACGTTTTATTGTTATAATAATCTGTGTTATTTAGGTTTAACATTATATCCAGCAGATACGCAGTTTTTTTCAAAAACAAAGCAAAATTTTAACGGCGTCTTAATAAAGGAATCGCATAAACATGTTCGCGATATGAAATAATCGCGAAAGTAAACTCACCAGGAAATTCACGTGTCTTTGTCAGCGTGTCTTCAGTAGAGAAACAGAGAGTCACGCCCTTTTCGTCGGGTTTTATACATGCCCAACAATAGCTTCAAAACTTTTTCCACTTTTGCTTCGTGACGGCGAATCTTTTTCACTCAAAAAAAACAATCAAAACGCGCACGACTTTTCACAGTGCAGAATCGACAAATTTCCACGGCAATCCTTGGGCTTTGACGGTAAAATAAAAATTGGTCATCAATCTTTTATCATCGCACGAAGCTCGTTCGCTGATAGAAAGAAAAACGAGTCGGCTAAAGAGTGGAAATCTGCCTCGCACGAGGTGCCGCGCGAAACTGACATTTTAAACTAACTGCAGCACTGTAATCGTTGTTTCAAAATCCCCACTCCTCTTTGAAAGACCGATACGTATACAGCGGTACTTTTTAGCTTCTACTTCTCTCGAAGATCATTACAGTGTACTGCCTGAAAATGTCAAGTTTGTTTATTCGTTACGTAAAATACGTGTTATTAGTTTTAACGGTTTTTTTTTATTAAAGATGCGGGTTTAATGTTTTTAGGTACATTATTGTTAGCACAAATTTTGTGTTCCTTTTATTGTATTTTATTGTAATTTTATTGCAAAAAGTATGTAGCTGATAAAATGAAAATAAATTGAAAACCAATATTTGACAGGAAAATCTCGACATTATGAGTCAACATTATCTGGTATAAATTTGATGTCAATTAATAAGAGGTTTTATTTACACTGTTCTTAAATTACTATCATAAAAAGCATTTTGCGAAGTAACGTTCAAATTTTTTCAATTCACTCTGCGGTTTTCAAGTGTTAACCAAGGACTTTTTCCGGGACTAGACTATTCCGGGACCGAAACATTTCCCAAAGCATGTATATATTTTACATCGTAAAGCACATTTTATCAAATTCATGATTCTAAATCTGCCATTTTATCAAATTTGAAGCAACAGTATAATGATGGTACTAGAAGAGAGGATGTACGTCAATGATAAGAGAATTTTTATGCCAAATAATGATAGTCCTGGCAAAATGAAGTTCATAAACAGTGTAAAACTAATTATATGTAAAGTCATTTCAAACTTTGCGATAAGATTCTACTTTGATTTTTGAAATGGAATATTGCGATGTAAAAAAATATGAGGTATAAATATTTTTTGTAATATTATTGGTAAACTAAAACATAATTTTAATCAATGAAAACTATCTTTTATATTATAATAAAAGATAGTTTAAAATTTTAATTGTTTAAAAAATGTCTTATTTATTACTTTTAGAAGATCTTGCAATAAAGTACATGTTAGATGATTTAATCATTACATTATTTTTTGAAGAACCATATTTATATAAGATATTAAGATAAGAGAAGATTATTTAACAGAAAAATGAACGTGCATGATTTGCTCATGCAAGATTTACGGTAATTTATGAGTGAGACTGTAATGAGTATTTAAAATACTGTACGTTTACTGTATTCAAAACAAGAATTACAAACTTACACTTAAAAAACGATAAAAAAGACTTACAAAACCTAAGAAACCAATTTAGTGAAATTTAAATTATGATTTATGTAAAAAATATTTTAACGTCTGAAACAGCTATTGTTCCGAAAAAAGCGGAAAGTCTATAAAAGAAATGTAAAACAGAGGAAGAGAAAGAATTCAACCAGATTCCATTAAAGCCTTATTTGTCTTTCCCCTTAGTAATTGAAATTGCGGACTTTTTTATTTGGCGTCCTTGTCACTGACTTATTTCAGCAAGATTTTTTTCTAGTTTAAAAAGGAATCTTTATTGCGCAACCATCATTTTTATGTTATTGAATTTAGCTCATGGAGACTTTGAATCATTTTTAAGGTGGTCACTGTTATCTTCATAAATTTTGGTTTTTTTTTCAACCTTTTGTTAGAGTAATTTAAAGTAATTTAAACGTACAGACTTTTTTAAATGCAAGCATTATTACTTCTACGTACATTTTATTTGGACGCACTTCGCAAAAGGCCGACATGCAGCGTTCATTTTTAGTTTATCATTGATCTTACCTTCGACACTTCTCACGTATTTATGTAAAGTGGTCATGTGTAACGAGGAGCACACTAAAGTTAAATAATACATTCGATGGCTCTGAATCTTACAAAATAGACAATTTAATTAAAAAGTATACATATTAAAGTTTGTTTATATGGAAAATTGAAAACTTGCATCGTTTAAGAAGAAAATGAAACTTTATAAACGACAAAAAACTCATCGAGGTCATTGCTTTGATTATAGCATCGAAGAATTCTAATAAGGTACGATTAGAGTGAATAAGAGTACTTTTACGGACATTTATAAAGCTATGCTCTTAATGCTTTGTTCGAGAGAAAAGAAATTTTTAAATAAATAAGTTTAAGTTTATTTATTCTTATATATGAACGATAACAATTCTATTCAGAGCTCTCGCGATGAAAACTGAAAAAATATCGTAAATTCTTACGGTTTTGCAAAAACAAACACTTTGAGGCAACAATGACTATTGTAATGTAAATTTATTCAAGTGTCTTAAAATGCTGCTAATAATTATTCTATATAATACTGTCAACAATATTACAAAAACTTATTTTACAATAACAGAAATTTTAAAAATAGATCGGTAACGAAATAATATTACTTCCTCTTGATTTGCTTGAAAGAACACTATTTGCCTTAAGGTTAAATTATTGTTAAGCCGAGTTGATTTTAAGAAAAGAAAATAAAAGAAAAGGAAATTGTATAATTGTGTAGAAGTGCACATATAGTTAATGCAAACTAATCACAAACAATACAAATGAAAATACTTAATAAAAGATATAAGAGAGTTATTTTCTTCACCTTAAAATTTTGATTTTATAAAATGCTTTTTTATGCATTCAAAATTAGGATGTAGTGGAAATAAATTTAATCAATATTGAATTCCTTACAATAACCATTTGTATAACATAAATTTATAATTTTAATTAACAGGCATAAATAGGTCGTTTTTTTATTCAAATTCTTTCAGGAACAAACTTGACTTACAAATTAATTCATTTTATATCACAACAAAACCAGAAGACCAAAAAATGAATAATTTTTTATTTCACTTGTCTCAATCTACTCTATTTTTTTAAAAATAGAATCGGAAAATAGTCTAATGCAATTCAAGAATTGCATCCGAAGAATCATATAATATTTTCTAATATACTGAAAAACTTTTATCTCGAAACTCAATTACGTTGGCCTACTTTTGTTTTTTGGACAGGTGCATGAAAATAAATAACGGATTTAGGGTTTTTAAATTATTTCACTCTGAGAAAATAGATTTAAATAACTTTAAGAAAATTATTGTATCATAAACGAAACAATACTACTTCTTGTTAAAAGGACATCAATGACTTTCGAAAACTTTGTTAAAAAATTTAAACGTATGTTTTGTGCGCATTTACGTTTAAATATCTATTGAATTACAACAATATTCTCGGATTGTATCATTTACCACTTAAATTATTGCAGAAACTTTCATTGACGTGGAAGATTTGGAGGTCATGGTGTATCCTTGTAAACAGAAATTTACATTTTATGTAAACTTAAGTGACGTAAAAAAATAAATCTGATTTTTGTTATCTGAATACTAAAAAAAAAAGAAAGCTTTTAACTTTTAGAATAATAAATAAAATAGTTTTGTCAAAGACAAGATCTGAAAGAACGTTTTGATATGAAGAAGTTTTGATAAATACAGTTTAACTATTGTAAATTAAGTGACTACTTATTTTATAATACACCTTAATTACGAAGAAGAATTTGTAATAAATGTTCTTGAATAATGATGCATGGATGAATATCAATAATCAAATAATAATCGAAATTTTGTATAATTATTATAAGAGTCCTTAATTAATTTGATGTTAATTAATTATTGAATTATCATTTAATTTAATGAGTATTAGCGTTTGATTTTTATAATATACATAAGATGCAGGAAAATAAATAAAAATCGCGTAAAAATGCGATATCCAACAGGTTTTTTCCACGTTTTGGGATGTAACGTCTTATACTTATCTAAAAAGATATAAATTCTAAACTTACTAAACTTTCACGAA
The DNA here is from genome assembly GCA_035582935.1 of Ormyrus thymus. Classification (NCBI taxonomy): domain Eukaryota; kingdom Metazoa; phylum Arthropoda; class Insecta; order Hymenoptera; family Ormyridae; genus Ormyrus; species Ormyrus thymus. The sequence goes on along the minus strand of JAWWEM010034816.1, from coordinate 8,533 downwards.
AACATTCACGTGACTACATATATTTTATTAAAAAAAAAAAAAAAAAAATTAAAAAATTTTTGTAATACAGTTCACAGAATTATTTAATTTTTATATGCGACTAATATAAACTATTTTTAGTAAGCTAAATAAGTGGACATTTTATTAAATCCAATGAACTGGTTTATCCTTTAAAAAGCACGCGCATACATTATACTTATACTCTCTTATCCATAGCAGCACAATTTTTACAATCTTCAATCACAATTCATTTTGATGTACATATTAGCTATTAAGTAAACTTTTATATTATTATGTTCTCACTGTGCCCATTCACGTAAACTGCATTTTTAATAAAACACTACTTTTCAAATTAATTCTTACTTTTAAAAGGCTTATCGTCGAAATATTATTTTTATTAATTAGAAAAATGCTTCTTTCTGTTATTTTTGTCAATGTTTCTTAATAGAAAAATTTTACTCTAATGCGTAGGAACGTTTGAAATTGATCGTTTTATATTAAGGACTTAAGACAGTGGAGGAAATTAATCATTTACAATTGCTCTTTGATAAGAAATATATATTATATTACGAATCCTTATCTCAAGGAAAGAATCTGAAAAAACAATTTCCTGCGGCCAATGTACGTCTTATAGTAAATGATATTCAATCACTCTTAGCAGGGGACTAAACTTTGTTACCGGATTTGCACTATTTAATACACTTGCATCATCATTTGATCATCATTTAAGATTATCTTTCAGAGTGCTGTAACATATCCTGGACGATGCAAGTTTTTCAAATGTATATTTAATCGAACAGTGTTCGGATTTGTTATTTTAAAACTGCTGTGTATTGATATTAAGATTGGATACTCAATGCAGATTACTTTTCTTATTTCTGCTTGGGCTTATTCTAAACGGTGAAAAGTTTCCTTATCAAATTTATTTTAATTATATTGATACCACTATGTTTAAAAATCATTTTAAACTAAAATTATTTTTTTAACTCAAATTATTTTAAACTAAAATTAATTCAAAGATTTGTATATAAATAGAATCAGAAAAAAGGTAAAATAATTTTAAAACGTTTGCAGATTTATCTTTAATCCCAAATGACTTGAACGCTTTCTCAAATCTTATCTTGTAAAATTCGTTTATGTACCAAACGTGGATATATTAAGATAAATATAATAAGAAGTGTTAAAAAATTAATATTACGTATATCTTTAATTATTTGTTGTCACTTTTTTACTTGAAAACCTAAAGTTCCAAAAATGATTCTTTTTTTTTAATTATAAAATTTTTTATTTAATTGTCAACACAGGCATTGTACTTCTTATTATATTTAAGATGTCACGTGCGACTTGAACAGATTTTACAAGATCATATTCGAGAAAGCAATTAAATCATTTGGGATTGAAGATAAAAATTAAGGTACCTTCAAACATTTTAAAATTATTTTATCATCGTTTTTACCTGATTGAAAAAAGTACACTTTAATAAAAATTTTTACGACACGTATACTTATCATAAAAAAAAAACGTTATTAATATTTTAAAGTCATTTATTGCGGTTTTTACACCAGAATCAGAACAATAATGAATCCGGGAAAAAATGTCGAAAAAAATTGTAGGTCTCGATTTCCTATTATAATATCGAGTAGTGCCCGCCCGACTGCTGCGCACATTTTTTCCGCGTGCACTGAAATGCGAATATCAGATTTCGCATTTTACACGATTGCACAAATGGCATGTGGACGTAGAGAAGCCGCCGCCGCCGCCGCCGCTCGCGCCGGGCATTCCCAGTCGAGCATGCGAGCTCTCGCATTAGATCAACCTTGATCCTCCCTGTGATCTCGCTGTTTTATCAAATCATCATTATCATAATGCTCTTCTGCCCATTAGATCAACCTTGATGCATCAGCTGCTGGCGCGTAATGCTACCGGCGTCGCGCGCGAGCTTCGTTATTTCGAGCCTTATGCGCTTTTTCCTCCCGGAGGCAGGACGGTTTTTTTTTTTTCAATTCTCGCTAGTCGTTATTTTTGCGTTTTGCATTTTTTTTAGCAAAGGATTACGATGGAATTTTGAGAAATTACGAGTTCAATAATCGGGCTATTATTTCGTACTTCGTTGCATAATTTATATTCAAGTTATGAGCGGTTATCGATGAAGATCAATGTACTCTTTTTTCATAGGCTGATAATCGTGACTTACAGCTTTTCGATTTATAATTGAACAAGAAATAATATAAATTTTTGGATAAAATAGTGAATTGAAAATGTTTCAATACTTCTACAATCTTCTAATATTTTTCGATTTTAGTATGACAGGTGTATTTTTGTAATGAAAAAAATCTCTTACTTTTTTATTAATGCGCTTAAGATTAATTTTATTAGCAAATTTATTTACATGTTTAATTGACATTAACAGAATATTACAAACAGCTGAAAATGAAGATAACATTTTTACAATACTTTGTACCAGTACAAAGTTCACTTTTTATTCTAAGACTCAATAAATTAAATAGACCCTAGTAATACTGTTTCTTATAACAATAACATAATTATCCTTTAGGTGTGGATTTACAAATTTTCTTTATAATCTGTACATCTTATCCTTTAAAACTTGCTGAAATCGCATCCATATCAAGTTGTGACAACATTTCATCATCTGTATCATTTTCATCACAGTCAAAGAGTTTATCATCAGGTTTCGACTTATTTTCTAGATTTTTGCTTTGTTCTTCTGCAGTCAAAGGTGGTGGTGTTAAAGCATGTTTTGAACGAAAGGCTAAAAGTTTTTGTTTAACTGAACTTTCATTTATACTTCTAAATTCATTATTAGACCTATTTAAATCACTTGATAGATTATTTTTTGAAAGTTCTGCAGTTGAACTGTGATTATCACTGTTCTTTATTAAATTAGATTGTGTATCTTCATTTACTGAAGTATTTATATCACTGTGATTATCATTGTTCATTATTAAACTAGATTGTGCACCTTCATTTATTGAAGTGTTTATATCACAGGTTATAGCTGAATTTAGTTTTAGGCATGTTGATTTCGTCTTCTTTTGAAAAGCAAAATTTTTCAAAGTTTCTTTGATGCTTTCATTTTGTTTTTTTTGAAAATTTTCATCATTAGTTTCCATTGGTGTTGAAGATGGAAAATGAGGAGCTTTAAAAGAATGTAGTTCATCAACATTCACCCCAAGCCAAGAATCATCTTCATTAAAATCAAAATCATGAATATTGTCTTCAGCATTAGTAATTGAAAATTGTTTTTTGTTTTTTGAGTTTAGATTATTAGAATCCTCACTTGAATTTTCCTTATTTTGATCTTGCTGTTTACCTGAATCTGAACTTGTACTTGATTTATTTTTATGTGCAGATTCACTTTTTGATGAGACATTAACATTATTTAGTGCATTATCTTCCTGAATTCCTAACTCATCAAGTATGCTTATTTGAGATTCTTGCAGTTTACAGTTGTAACCATCACCTATTAATTGCTCTAAATGAGGGGTTTCAACCAGTCTTGCATCATCAGAATACATACTCACTAAATTTTTTGGTGTTATTATAACACAAACATACTTTTTACTTGTAACAATCAAACCAACATCTTTTGCAAATAAAACTACATTAATTCCAAGAGCATTTGGATACATTTTGCAAATACTGTGATGAATTAGAGCATCAATCTTACCAGATAAATCCTTAAGTATAACATGAGGATCATTAGGTTTGTAGTCTATAAGTTGAATAATTCCAGCAAAATAAGGCACTTTCTTATAAGTCCTACTATATTCTAATGCATTTTCTTTAACTGTTGCAACATCATACAATTCAAAATCAGCAGGTAAATCATCCATCATCAACTGCCATGCTCCGGAACTAAATAAATTTTTTGTATTTTGAGAACAAACATCAGCATATTTGTTACTTTTATTTTTGTTCTCATCTAAAGAATCCAAGTTGATAACTTCAGACTCGTCAATATCATCAGGTAAAATTCCTGCAGGACCAGGAAACTTTCTAACAACAGCTTGTTTTACACGAGGCACTTTTGCAGGTTTTGGAGGTGATTTTAGTAAATCTAAAAACATTTGTTTTCTAGAATTACTATCATTATTTTTATTTAAAATATTTCCTTCGAACAATGTTGATGATTGATTCTTTTCAAAATTAGAGCTGCTGTTTGATTGTTGAGGCAAATTGTTTATCCTAGATATGCGCATTCTTTTAGAATTATTTACATCATTAATAGATTCAGTAAATGCCACATTTTTTTTACGCTTCAATTGGTTTTCATTTTCTAGATTTGTCTCTTTAACCTTTAGAACAGATTTAACAGTAGGTTTTGATATCACATCAGTAGTTGTTGCTTGAGGAACTTCATTATTTTGAAAAATGTCAAGAATTAAATTTTTTCTATTATCATTTCTTGCATTAGATGTAAAGACAGATATTTGTCCTGGATTTTGAAATGACACATTTGATCCACTACTTTGTGATAATGTAGAATCTTTTTTTGTGTTATCATTATTCTTAAATATATCAAGGATGGCATTTTTTCGAGAAGCTGCATCATTGTTTTCTTGAGAATTATTGTCACTGACAGATTCATTCAGACCACTGCAGTTAAATACAATTTTTGAAATATTTACAGGCACCTGTTTTTCAGTATTTGATTTATGTGTTTCTTGGTTATTTCCTTTTTCTTTAAAATTTCTAATAACTTCGTCAGCATTAAAGTCTTTGAAATAATCCTGTATAATAAACAAATGATTTGCTCAAAATTAGACAAAAGTATATGATTAATAAATTACTTAAAAAAAACACTTTTATATTTTACCTCATCATCAAATTCCCAATCTTCATTTTCAAACATATTCCAAAAATAAATTTCTTACAAATACTTATGTAAGTAAAAATTTTACTGTACTTATAATTGCATAAATATTTACTTCGTGAAAAACGAAAATATTTGTTTAAATCTACTGAGGTTGATGCTCGACGCTTGTTTAAACCTGTGTAGTGCGTGTATTCACTATTTAGCTGACATTAGGGCTGAGTCTAAAATAAAATTGTTTGCCGTTTGCTTCCGAAAGTCACTATATTTCTAGTGAGAAGTAGTCCTATCGTTGGAAAAAAAACATTAAGCAAGTGCAATCATGTTGCACTTAGTTGCACATTAGGTATTCTTGTTTATCGGGTATTCTTGTTGCTTGTTTAATATACTAATATAAATAAATCTTTGTTTACCAACTTTATGTAGCAACATGGTTGCACTAGCTTAATGTTTTTTTTCTAACAGTGGCATCACTTTTCACTATAAATATAGTGAAATATGCAGACCAGACCATTCTGGATTCAGCCTAGCGTAGACTATAAGGCGCTTCGATTGTCTTGCTCTACGCCACGCTCTTTCCTGAAAGTGCAACGAAACCGCGTGTCAGCCGTAAGTAACCTAACCAAGTTGTATTTGAATGTTTCAAAGATTTTTATAAAATTTTTAATAATCTCAAACAGGTACGCATTCAAGATGGGTCGTGTTAGAACTAAGACTGTCAAAAAGGCTGCCAGAGTCATTATCGAGAAATACTACATGCGACTAACATTGGATTTTCATACCAACAAGAGGTTATGTGAGGAAATTGCAATAATTCCAAGTAAACCACTAAAAAACAAAATAGCAGGATTTGTAACCCTCCTTATGAAGAGACTACGCCACAGTCAAGTTCGAGGTATCTCCATCAAATTACAAGAAGAAGAAAGAGAACGTAGAGATAATTATGTTCCGGAAGTATCTGCTTTAGAGCACGATATCATTGAAGTTGATGCAGAGACAAAAGAAATGCTGAAAATGTTGGAATTCACAAATATTCCAGGTCTTCAAATTACTCAACCTGCATCTCACGGGTTTAGACGCACTTAAAAATAAACTGAAAAATGAAAATTTTATATTATGTTTTGAACAATCTCAATAAATAATAAAAAAAAACTCAAAAAAGCATTTTTTTACTTAATTTCTTTTACAAATTTTATAGAAAGAGGAAAA
>JAWWEM010034815.1:0-50981 GCA_035582935.1 Ormyrus thymus | reverse complement strand
TCTCTTGCGGTGACAAAAATCCGACTCTTTCACCTGTTCCCCTTCTCGCGCACTTCTCTCTCTCTCTCTCTCTCTCTTTCTCTCTCTGCATGCGCAAGACGTCGTCGCGACGGTTTAGAAAGCCGCGACCTTTCTGGCGACCTCTCTTTTCTTCGAGGCTGCAGTGTTTGGTTACTGGCTACGTGGGGGATTTCTTGCGTACGTGCACTCTTTCGTATTAAAAATGGGGGTCGGGAGGATAATGAGGGAACTGGAAAGAGACGGATAGGATGCAGGATTGTGGGCTCGGATGGATGATTCGCTTCAAGTGATGACTGCCTTTTGGATAAACAATGCGTGATTGGAATTCGAAAGTTTTTGAAAGTGAAAGGGTTGGAAGGTATACGCGATGCGAAGGATCTTTTTAGAAAATTATTTTTGAAACAGACACCGAGGGAATTCTGTTTGTAAAAGTGGATAAAAATATACTCTTACCGGCGCTAAGTGTGCATTATAATGTATATAATTTTATACGTTTTCTTTTCTACACAATGGTACAAAGTTTTTTAGAATTTCTATTATTACATCTTATCAATTTGCTGTTGAAAATTTTTCATACGTTTAAAAATTACTAACTATATTTTAAAAAGAATTCATAAATATGATTCATTTTATTTTATACAAAATTACACAAATTTTATAAAAATTTAAAAAAAATCGAGTTCTGCAATACTAAACGAAGAATCATTTTTTCTACCATAAAACGCACACTTTTTACATTTAACTGATACAAAACCACCCTTTTTTATACAAATTAATCATGCATTCACTATCCACTCGGCAATTTCTCTCTCAAGCTCTCTCCGAAAACACGGAAAGCAAAGGAAACTACATCGCCTCTGAGCTCTCGGTGAAATTCGAACACCTCGCGAGTTCTTTCCAAGATTAGAATGCAGGCACTCCTCAGGTATCGCTATCTCGCAACCTCGGAGCTCTCCTCCCCCAAACCCCCCGTCGCTTTCGATCTAGACAATACCCGAGGGCTATCTCTAATTGCTCCTCGATCGATGAGACCGAACCTTTGGCACGCCGTCAGCTTCTGGCCAATTGTAATTAGGCAGTACTTCGCGAGAGCTGTTCGCAGAGAGGAATGGCAGATAAAGTCAGTGAAATGTAAAGCCATAAACAGAGGAGGGGGGAAAAGTGACGAGTGTGGACAGTCTGAGATCAATTTTGGGAGAGTGAACTGGGTGGAATATTAGTAATTTTCAATGATTCGTTAATAGTTACTTATGAGCTACATTTAAATCAGTGAATATACGCTAAAATTTCGAAACTTTTCACTGATTTTCTTTAGAGAGTATAGTAGAGATGTAAAAGACGATTATTCTTAACTTTTTAGAATTATTGCTTAATGAAATAATTCAGCAAGAACTAAAAAGAAGACCTATCTTACAGCTCATCCACAGCTCAAACTTCAAAGTCAATCGTTCTAATTAGCTGAACCAGCTCACGTAGCGTCGTCCACTAAAAAAATGTTAGAATCAATAGCTTGATTACTCAATACAAGACTCTTTACCATCATCTCCAGGAATTCTTCTCCCCGGAGGCTCGATTTTCACGTTTTTCTGCGATTGCGCAATGACGATGTGTAGTTCTCCCGGCGAAATTCCATCAAACGCCGAGATGCATCTTAAGGGACGCTAGCCGCCTGTGTTTTTATCCCGGTAGCTCGACAAAGATTGTTCGTTAGGAGTTGGGAAACGCGACGACGAAGCCATATTTCATTTGCCGATCTGGAATTAACGATTTGTTCATAGAAACGTTGCGAGAGCATTTCTGGAGTGAAGGAACAATGGGTTTTAATTTTTTTGGCAAAGGATCGGGAGATGATTATTTATTGGTTTAGTTGTATGGAGGTATTTTCTCATGGGCCTCGAAGTTTGGGATATATTTTAAGGTGAATAAAATGAAGGTTTTAAATAAGAAGGAAAAATTTGTATTTAGTGGGGACGATGGTCGCAAAGTGTGTTATCGTAAGTCAATAAATGCTTGCACAGCGATTTCTTTATTATCTGAAGTTTGTCTTTATATTAGGAGAAAGTTTTTTTTTATCCATTGAGAGTGAGAAAATCGATACATATTTAAATAGTTAATCAAAAGTAAATCATCAACCTATTACTTTTCGTTCATTTATTTTTATCAATAATTCAAATGGAAGAAATATTGAATAAATGAATGAATTAACAGCGTAATATGTTTGTCATTATTAAATGCCAATAAAAATGCATTAAAAGATTAATATTATGTTGGAAGCAATTTGTTGAAAATCGCTTTTATCGTTTTGAAAAATTAAAATCATTTACTGAAGCTGCAGTGATTAGCTTAATAGAAATTAGCTTAATAGAAATTTACCTTACTAGCGATTCTCATGAGCAGTTAAACCATCAATTTTCGAATGAATTCATCACTAAAATCTATTTTAAAGGAGATACCATATTTGGTAAAAAAAAGTTTTCATAACCGATAAAAATAAAACGACGTGTGAAACGACGCCAGAATTAGATTTGATCGTCGTAAAGTTCACGTGCTTAGAACACGTATACTTATACGTCTCCTCGCCGCGCGACGTGGGAGTCTGTTAATGGCATTCTTGTACCAATCAATAACGGGTGAGAACTTTTAAAACTGCTTTAGTCAGTTTTTAATCGGTAAATAAGTTTAAATATTGGCATTTTACTGATAATGAGTGTTTATGTTCATTTTAAATCAAGAGGAGCAAGGTGTGTTCAAGTTTAGATCGTTACGATTATCAAGTTATGTGTAAAATTAATATTTCTGAAATGAATATATTTATTGTTTTTTTACAAAATGCTAAAACCTAAAATATTGCTTAAAACGTAAAATAAAGTTTGTAACTTATACCATAATTGTAAGTTTAGACCAAGAGGATAATCTTTAACTTTTAAATTTTCATAATTAACTATAAAAATATTAATAACAGTAGATGGATAATTGAAAACAATTTTTAAAATACCAAAGTTAAGTTAATTTATATCAAAATTTTAGTATAAAAGGATTCAACATTCTAAAAAATTATTAAATATTTTTTAATAAGCTGTTTTACTGTAAAAGTTAAAAATAAAAATTTGTGTACAATATTATAAACACTGTATACCTATATTAGAATCCATTAAATATTAAAACACAAATATCAGTAGCAAATTTCAAACCAAGAATCAGCAATTAATCTGTATACATGTAATCGCAATAAGAGCCCTTTTCAGGAAACCCAAATGCTTTCAACGAATTTCCTTACAAAGTTCAATGACCCCGAAAATTACGAGGGCTTAAAGAATGCAAAGCAGCCAATCGGCTTCCTCGTCTAGTAAACCTCCTTGGCCTAAAACGATAGGAAAAAAGTGTTAGAAAAAAAAAAAAATTATTCTCGCAACGACAGTCGGAAATTAGCTGTTAACGAAGGCTCGCGCCACCCGTTAGATAATCTCGCGCGCGTTTAAAAAGCTAGCGTAGGTGGCTTATCTCCATTTACGAGCCGCAAAAAGCTGGCCTCATTAACCGACTTCCAGCTCCTCTTCGCCTCCCTCTATTTTTCCTAGATTTCCGCGGCGCTGTTTGCTGATTGGCCACTTGCGCCGTGATTACCGAACTGTTTTCCAGCCTTTGAGTTGAGCGATTGTGGGTAGCGCGGAAAATTCGCGCTACTTTTTGGCGAATTGAAGTTTCGGAGGGTCTCGAATGCTCTTTTAATTTATAGAAACTTATAAGTGTAAGTTTCTATGAATGGGTACAAAAATGGATGCAAAACATGTAGGAAGTTACTCGGTTGAATTATTTTACTCAATTCTATATTGTTACTTATTATAAACATCTAATTTCGAGGTGTTCGGAAAGGCCTATTTTCACATTTTTAGGAATTTCATAGAAACAACATGACCTCAAATATTTAACTTAAATTTTTAGCTTAGTGCGCGCAGTATATATGATCAATGAGTATTATCGTTTTATGTAGGTGCGAAAATTAGATAAGCATCAAGCTAGTTTTAGGTGTCTTTTTTAATATTCTTTGTAAGTAGATATTTTTGATCTCTGTTGTAGGATTTTTTTACCATTCCAAATCTCTCTTTGTGTTAAAATAACTCAAATGTTCAATTCGGCCATCAATTTTTTTAATCATAAAATAAAATACCACAAAAAACATCAGTGCAAAGTAGTAATTACACGAAAGATTTAGAGTTGGAATAAGCTTCATCGAATTTTATAAAACGGTAAATTTTGAGGATGAGATTGAATTATATTGAGGAAAGCGATTGGCGTTTAAAGCACCGCAGCGGGTTTTTACTGGTCGAGCAAACGCGGTTTGAATTTTGTGATTATTTGACCGAGAAAAAGAGTGGGTCGAACGAACTGCTAGAAATTTAATGCAAGTAGTAAATCTCAGAGTTTATTTCAAAGAAAGTTTTACTTTTTATGTAAATTATTTACGTATCGGCGAAATACATCAATATAGATACGGGTCCGAGAAGTAGCTGAACTTTATTTCAGAGTAGTACGTTTTGATGATAAGGAAGTATTATAGCGAAAGAAAGAGTATATTATGATTTTTAAAATCAATAGTCTTGTCGTATTCATAAAAACTTTTAGTTCATTTTAATTATTAATCTATAAGATATAAGATAAATATGCAGTACAATTTTAAAATAATTTCTTTTGAAAAATTATGGCCAGAAGAAAAATGTTATAAAATCCAACAGAAGATCTGCGCGATTCGTTTATTCCTCATTATAAAGAGATAAAGCTTTATGAGATGAAGAATTTACCATTTTAGTTAAGCTGGTTTACTCCTAAAAAGATATTATTATAATAATTAATAACTATCATAACAAAATCTTTTTCACTTCATTACAATCTTCCTAATCTTCACAGCATTTATAGCATTTTATCAAGAATAAAACTATTCTCCTAATAATAAATAATTCATCCCATCAAAGCGCAATAATTCACATTGACACCCCAAGCATCATTTTCGCTGGTGAAAAGCTGACCTTTCCTCCCTCAACATATGCTCCCATAATCAGGCTGCATTAATTTCACCTTGTCATGCCTGGCAAAACACTCCGTCACCGTCAAAGCAACTTCGTTCGTGTATCGATTCGCCGGCCAAAAACGGCGCAAAGTGAATACGACCGTCTGAGAGTCAAAGATCAGAAACTCCGCCGGGATGCGCATCTCGTAATCCAGGCAATTAACGGGGCAAAAAGCGATGCTCTCGTTAAATATAATTTTGCTCCGATTGGTATCGCCGAGAATTCTCGTTACACTAATTGCGAGCGTTTTTGGAGCACCCTGATATTTGCTGATGGGGGTCGGGTTGCATTTTAGGGTGGATCGTTGCTGATAGATTCTGCGTGCAATGTAATCGGTGAAAATTTTTTTGTTTTTTAAATAGTGTGTGGCTTGAATAAGGATGATTTTTTTAGTATTACAGTACGGATAAAAATGATTGTAAAATTTGATCATTCATTTGATAAAGATAATTCTATTTCGTTCAAAAATAATGTTCTTCTCAGTCGTTATAAGTGTTTGATAAGAAACTGTGAAATTTGATTAAAAAATAGAATAATACGTACACTGAGAGAAGAAATATATAGTAAAAATTATAAATAATCTTGTAAAAATTACTATACTGTCTAGTAAAGGCACCATAGACTGCCAAAAGTTGCTATACTTTATTATAAGAAATTTCACTATTCTGTTTGGTAAATTTTCCTATAAAGTATCGTAATATTTTTGGTTTTGACAGTTTTTAGTGGCCTTATTAGGCAATATGGTAATTTTTACTAAACTTAAATGTGAAAAACGTTTTTTAATTAATTGATAACCAAAATTCATATCCATTAAAGTTAGAATTCTCATAAGTTAATTTATATTTTCAACAAAGTTACAAGTTTCATTATTAATCAGTTATTTTTAAAAAGTTAATTAATTCTAGAATTTTACAATATCGAATATCGGTTGTTATTATTGGCGATGATGGTGAATAAAACAAAGAAGACTAGAGGTTTGAAAAATAATTTAAAAGCATTAATGATAAAATTCAGTGTTTAAAATTATTTGATGAAATGCTTTTACAGAAGACAAGTATTGAATTTTACTTTTAAGTCTTGTACAGGTAATAAGCGCATTAAAGCAGCTTGTTTATTTTAAAACGCTTTTATTGAATGAATGTTTAATCATTAAATCTCATTATAAACATACAGTACAAACAGTACATACATTTAATCATTTACGAATGTTATTTTTTATTTTATTGCAAAAATAAAGAAATTTGAATACGTTTTCATTTTGGAAATATATAAAATCGTGAAAATGAATATTTTTTAAAAGATTTATTTTTATTGCTAGAATGTTCAACATTGACTTCTAAAACTTATAAGTGACTCGTCTATTTGTATTTCTAAAATTTTATTGATGCATAAATCTACAGTTTCCTTTATTATTTATTAGACGTACAATATATCCCATCTATTATATTTGTACAAATAAATATATATGAATTTTAGAATCAATTTTAATTTTGTGTGGATTATTTTTAAAAGACTTTTCGCCGTTTTTAACTAAAATGAAAACTACTCCTCAAGTTTCGCCAGCTTTTTTGCTGTTTTGCTGTAAAAAAATGTTAATCGCTATTAGATTAAAACATGATTTCAAATCTGGTCCTACTTCAGTTTTAATAGACTTACAAGGCGATGCTTTAAATAAAAGTTAAGAAAGACAAATTTAGATAAAAGAATGCTTTCATCTTATATTTACAGATAATTAATTTGACTTAATTTCTTGAAGTATTTATTTTACAAAGGTAAATAATAATTAACGTCAAAAACCAAAATTTATCATAAATTACACTAAATTATTATAAAATGTGCATTGCTAAATGATCTGTAAATATTATAAACTTATGCCTCGTAATAAATCTACGATTATTTGAAAATTTCATATTATTTTAAAGTTATTGAATGATAAATATACTTCCAAAATGCATATTTAATTAAAAATAAATAATTTTGTAACGAAAAAATCATTCTCGCGATATAACAGTTTTTCTGTCAAATCAATCGAAAATTCAATTGTGCATATTTAACAGCATGATGCAGTTGAGTCAATCAAGTTTTTTTCTCACAAGGAGACGCCAGTACCTTCGGGTCATGGATTCTCCTGAAACTTAGAGAGACTCATCGATGACAAATACAGAGATACTTGTGCAGCCCCAGGGTCTAACGCTCTCTTGATTTTGAAATATGGTTTCTTCGCTTTGGTTCTCGATTGCATCTCCAAAATCATGAATTTGACCTTTCGATTCTCTCAAATTCTATTCCTGAACCTCCGGAGTGTATTATAATTAATGCATATACACATCACATTAAAAATTTTTTCATTGTCAGTACCAATATTCACAAGATTTTTTTAGGAAAATTAACATTATTTATAAAAATAACTTTAATTTTCTCAAATTTTCATAAACTACTTGTACTTTACCGTACAAAATATGTTTAATATTTGTAGTAACATGTTTAAATAAATAATACACTTACGAATAACCAATTTTATCTTAAAAATGTTACCTGTTAACCAGTAAGAACACACAGTTCTCATTGATCCTCAATGAATTTAGAACATGCAACAAATTTAAATTAATTATATAATAATAATTAGCAAGAAAGTGAAAAAGTTGGAAATTGTGTCTATTGGGCAAGAAGAAATTCAATTTCAGATAAGTAACACCATTTAAATATGAACCATTTAAAAAAGTTTTCTAATAGAAGTTTTTGATTCTTTGTGTTTATATTAATTTTTCACGTAGCTGACAGATTCAACGGATATAGGACTTCTTCACATCATTTTTTAAGAATAGAGTATCATAATTGTGATATAAGAGTAGTAAGTACAAAAAATTTAAGCGCATGTTCTAAATTCATTGAGGATCAATGAGAACTGTGTGTTCTTACTGATTAATAAGTAATATTTTTAAGATAAAATTAGTTATTCGTAAGTGTATTATTTACTTACACATGTTACTACAAATATTAAACATATTTTTTACGATAAAGTACAAGTAGTTTATGAAAAGTTGAGAAAATTAAAGTTATTTTTAAAAATAGCGTTAATTTTCATAAAAATATTGTGAATATTTGTAGTAACAATTAAGATTATATATATACACATGTTACTACAAATATTAAACATATTTTGTACGATATAGTACAAATATTTTATGAAAATTGATCAAATTAAAGTTATTTTTATTATGAAAGAAATTGCTTCGCCGAAGAGCGAGAATCGACAAGCTGGAGAGCCCGGCAGCGCTCCAACAGCTACGCGAGAGGTATGAGAGTGCGACTGAATGAGAGAGAGAGAGCATGCGTGAGTGAAAATTAAGGTTAGGCGCATCGAGAGAGCCGCGCGACCAGCGAGACGTACACCAACTCCACCAGACATCATCAGCTGTTCTCGAGGCGTAAAGCCGAGTAGGGTAACGGCCAAGTGTGTGCGACTCCGTCCCGTCGGTAGGAGCGTAGAACGCGGCAAGAAAGTATAGCGGCCTGATTCACCGTTGCGGCCTAGCTCATCGCAAAACCTGCCTCTCCTAGTTCAAAAGAAACACCTAAGTTCTACACCGAGAACGGGGCTCCGCAGTGCCATCGCTACCCTTTGTTACGAACTGACCTTAGATCACGAACAAAAAACCAATAGAGATGGGAAAATCGACTAATTTATCAAGGTCATCTCTGTTTCATTAAAACCCAAATAAATTCACTATTTAGGGTCATAGTCAATTTTTCGATCAGAATTAGTCAATGCATTTTCGGGTTCAATTTTCCTTCGTCGCTTTTTTTAAGAGAGGATAAAATTGTAACCGAGCGTCCAAGAGTCCTTCCATCGTGTTATTTGCATACAGCCTCAGAGGCTTCAGAAGACGAAGTTGGTAAAAGTAATGTAAAGGAGTTAAAGACTACGAAAGGCACTACAACCCTTTTAGCAGGAAAGTTGGCATAGCTTGGACCACAATCAGTTGTAAGTGTTTTATATTTTAACAATCTTTTACATTTCAATTTCAATTTAAACTTCCCTTTTGGGTTATATATATTATTTTAAAATAGAAAAAAAATTGAAAACAAAATTAACAATTTTTTTATTTATTATTATCTTTGGTAATAGTTTTGAAATTAATTCAGTTACCTGATACAGTAAACTGATAAAGTAAAGGACCTGATACAGTAAATTTACCTCATACAGTAACTTTAGAGTTAATGTTTGGTATTAAAATAAGAATTTTTTAAGTAGAATTTGTGGAAATATAAATTATAGTATTTTACCAGGTACAGACTATACGAAGATCTCTTGCCTAAGAGGCTATTTCATTATCTGTTGTTATTTCATTGAACATGAAAATCTGTTTATCATCCCACACGAAATGATTTTGTAAAGTTTTTATAAAAATTTTAATAAAATCATTTGTCATAAATGCTCGAATACACCACATTATGAGCTCCTCTAATAGTCACAGGTTGCTAGTTTTGGCACGAGATCTACAAAAGGTTAGGCTGCGCCACCATGCGTCAGTTTTCAAAAATAAAATTAATTCCGCTTGATGGCGCATCGTAAACTTTTACACCTCTCATGCCAAAACTAGCAACTGGTGACTATTAGAGGAGCTAGAACCAAATATTAGAATCAAAATTTTAATTATTAATTATTTAAATAGTAAAACATATTTTATACATTATACATATTTTATAGTAAAACATGTTTTTATACAATATAATGATTCGATTAAAATTTTTATTAAAACTTTACAAAATCGTTTCACGTGGGATGCTCCGGGACTTAAACAAATTTTGTTTGCAACTGTATACATTTTTGCATTTACATAAAATTGTTTTTATTTCACACAAATGAATCCACAATTTCGGTGGTTTGCGCTACGTACGAAATTTAAGAAAATATTACGGAATTTACTCTATTTGTTAACTTAAGAAATACTTGATCTAAGAAAATGTTTCACGCAGATCATGAACAAGAAACATTTCCATTTCCCCCCCCCCTGTTTTGGCATTTTAAACATGCACTTTCAAGTATCCAATTAAAGCAGTTCCTCGGATTAAAAACTCCACCTCTACTACTCCAAATTTCAGTTTCACTTAAGCAAACCCTCCTCTCAATTCATTCAAATCGCAAAGGAAACGTAACTCAAGGGCCGGCAGCATCGGCAAGATCCGTTTCTTGCCACGCATAATCCAAACAACAGCGAGAGAGGTAGCAGAAAGACTTTAATCCACTAAAAAAGTTACTTCTACGAGCGCGGGGAAGGTCCGCGCGGCAGCAAAAAAATCACTGCAAATTTCCGAGGCAAATTAGCCGTCCGACTAATAAAAAGTTACACTGCTCGGGGTTCGTGTACAGATGCATTTCTGGCGAGGTAAAAAATCGTTGATACGCGCGAAAGGGGGGTAAAAAAAAAAAATAAATAAATACCGCGGCCCGGAAAAAGTTGGACGTGAATAAAGTTGGCGCCCAACCGCATGGAGTACACATGATTTTCTCCCGCGCGGCTGCGGCGATCATAAATTAGCCGTATAACGCCGCCCTCCTACCCCGGCGAAACTTTTTTTCCCAACACGCGAGAGACGCGCCGCTGCAAAATAAAGAAAACGCCGGGGCAAAAGAGAAAATTAGACGGTGCGAAAAGGCACCGGCGGACGCAATCAAAACGTTTTGGGGGAGGGGAGAATGGGTGGCGACCAGCCGTGAAAAATAGATAGCGTGAAAGGGGCGCGAGCAGCGGGAATTCTGCTTTTCGTGCCATCTTAATGATCGCAATTATCACGGCGAATGTGTCGTTTGATTTAACGGTTTCTTTTCGAGCGAAAGTACGTTATTGCTTTATTTTGCGTGCTTGCAGGAAATAGTGCTCATTTTTATAGGTGTTTATTTATTATATCCCAAGTAAATATTGGTACAAAAGCTTGTTTCGTTCTAAAGTTAATCTTTCTTTTTTAGAAACGAAAATTAAATTAGTTTTTATAACCCGTATTTAATTATATTTGGTCTTTGCTAATACAGTTTGCGAATTGAGACTGAATATTTGATAGAATAATCGGTATCGTTCGGTCAACTGAATCTTTTGGATTTGCAAAATAGCAGCACGTTTATACGCCTGTTAGTGAAGCTATTTCCGAGGCTATTTCAGATAAAGGTTAATATTTTTATTTTATATTGCACATTTCTTTAACTTAAATATTATTAAAAATATTTGCAATTTAAGTTTACAGCATTAAATTATTACCACATTTATAAGTACATTTATTCATGGAAATTTTGCAATAAAAACTTTTTGGTAAAAAATAACATAATTTTTCTAGTTAATTGTATAAATAAAACTGCAAATTTCTAACATGCATTTAAATTTATTAGTCTTTTGCAGTCACTGGTTTTTATTTTACATCATTTCCATAAAAAACTTAAATTTAATCAACCAATAAACATTCCTTTTAATTGCGCACAAATTTCTTTTTCCAGCTTTCTCAATCAAGGATCGCATGAAAAATTCACACCGAATACTAGAAACAAATGCCCAGCGATTTTCTAAACGCGCCGAAGACTCCGGCGAAGATAAACCCATCACTCCCATCAGAAAGTCCGCTAGCAAATCGATATATAATGCAAGAGCAAATAAACCGCCCCACTGCACTGCAGGACGGAAAAATGAGCCGCGCACGTCGGATTGACCTCCACTCGCGAATATACTATATCTGTATGCAGAGGTGCCGTACGGCACGTCAGGTATTAATCACCTGGCGCAAAAAGGAGGTGCAAATGGCGTTTCGTCAGCGAGAGCGACTTTTTGCGATAATTTGCGCCGCGCGGCGCTGCTGAAAATTTTATCGCGCTGCCAAATTGTTGCGAAACACGCGTCTTTTTTATTTACTCGGTGTCGCGGCTTTGGATCGAAATTTAACGAAAGAGTCTCTGACGGCTGTTGGAGACAGTTTGACGAATAAACGGTTTTTTATAGGGGTGATTTTATAGGTTTATGTTCTGATTTGAGTTTGCGGGGAGTACTAATATGACTCTACTTCAATTGAATTCTCATCAGTACACTCTGCTCTAATGAAATTTAAAATAATTCTTATTGTAAATTTTTCTTTGGTGAGGATTCTGGGTGGCAGTTAAATTCTTTTTGGTATTCTGAATCTGGGCGCTGTCTAATGGAATTTTTTATAATAAATATTCGGATTCGGCGCATAACTTCAAGTTGTTAAATTAACTTTCTTGTACTTAGGGCTAAATTCTCTGTTGATGGTTTTGACTCTACGTGTCTCTTTAAATTCAGGTGCTGTCTCGAATTTTTTATAATTATTACTCATGTACGGCGTATAACTTACGCTTGGTACATTAACTTTCTTATGCGCTACGTTAACAGATACGTTACTGTACGGTTTTTATTTTTATTTTTAGTTAGGAACTTCTGGCGTTCAGTGAAGAACGTTTCTTCCTTAAGCAAGCCAAATAATCGAAATCAAGTTCGTAAAACTTATGTACATGCACGTGTGCGAACGCACATGCATGCAATGCACACAGCCATTCCATATCCACCGTATCTGTCATATGCATATTTGATATACTGATTCAAAAACATTTTTTTCGTTGCTTTTACATCTTTTTAAGAAAAAAAAACGCAATATGTCATACATACCAAAATATAGATATTAAGCCTAGCGCTACAAAAAAAAATTGAGTCAAAAAAAGATAACCTTTTTTGAGATAAAATTTAAATTTTTTTTTTAAATTGCAATGTCATCTTTATTTTTTAGCAAAAAAGAAAAAAAAGCGTGGGATCGAAAGAACACCCACGCTATCAAATGGTTATATAACTATTCTAAAATATCAATAAAAAGACGAAATAGAACAGTAAAAACAGAAAAAGTGATTGTTTACACAAATTTAATTTTTATTCGTATAGCTGCAGAATAAACAACGGCCCTTTCCCTACAACTAAAATTTTTCTTCAATCCCGTCCTTATCACGCTAGCAAAAAATAAAGAGCTTGTACAAACCTAAATTAACAGTTTGTAAATTATAATAAAAAGTGCGACGAATCCTTCCCATAAACAGCTAACTGAAGCGGCGCTTCCGTAGACCGCGCGATAACCCACTGAAACGATTTACCCAACCGCAAATGAAGCGCCATCAAAGATAAAAGGACAACCGCAGCCTGCGAACCTCGGGAAGCTACAAAGCAGCCGCGGCACGCCAAAACTCAAAGGACAGAAAAATGCAGAAAGAAGCCTCAACGGCTCTCGCTCGAGGAATCGAGTAGATTATCGGTCGAGCTCGCAAAGGGTAAAGCGAGAAGCGGCGCGCCACCTAGCGGAGGCGTTTAATGAAAACTTCCCTTTAGCAAAAAGGGGTGCAGTACTTAATTACGCGACGCTTCGCGGCTTCTTTCCCTCCTCGTTGTTGTTCTCGGCGGGTGTATTTTTACGCCTCGAGATAATTACCCGTTAATCCTCGGCGGATGAATTTCAAATATGGCTTGGCGCGCGGTCGGCTTTGATCGGAGCCGCGCGACAGATTGGATGAAATTAACGAAATTTCGTTAGGCGCGCGCGAGCGTGTTTAGAGCGTTGGGCCTCAAGCGGGGAGATGAATTATTCCAAAGAGCGATGGACGCGCGGGCGAGCAAATATTAATGGATGCTTGATGACCGGCCGGGAGCACGGAAATTTATCGGTGCAAAGCCCGCGGTTTCCTGCTTCCTCTCCCCCGCCGGCGAAATTTTCGCTTTTGCGAGGGAGGTTTTGTTGGCGAATATTTAATTAGTTTCGCGTAAGTTTGTTTTCGTATAATCGGGGTATTGAGGCTGTGTGACTTTTTACCGGCCAATAAAACAATATTTGATCAAATATTACGCTGTCACAATATATAAGACGTGCGCTTCTTTGGTTCAATCGAAGCGTAAAGAGTTATTTTGCTGTTCAAAAGTACTCTTGAAGAAATGACAGCATTTTTGGCTAAGAAATTTGTTTTTGAGTAGATTTAATGCGATAACAATATTTCTTGAAAAATTGAACAAGCTACGCTGTAAAATTGGGCAGTGCTGAGAAAAAATTTTAGCTGCTTTTGAAGAAAGGTAAAACAATGACCAAGAAATAAAGATTTATTACGTGGATTAAAGTATGATTAAAATATGTGCCTATTATACGAGTCCAATATAAAAATTTTTAGAATATCAGTTAATTAAGTACTAACTGTTAAGTTTATGTGTACATGATGATTTATCATTCAACCAAATAAACGATTTTATTGAAATTATCTTACAATTTTCATGCCAGCACATTGAAATGTCTGCTCAATCAAAGTAATTTAAAGAGAAATACTCCAAGCGCTCTTAATTTTTATATAATCGTTCGAATAAAAATAATGACATTTTCACGCCCGAACAAGCTGAAGCATACTTACTTCGATAATAAACCTGAAATTGTTCACTTAATGCACAAATCGTTACAAAAGCAACGAACCGCCGTTAATTATGACCTTATTAAACATTATGATTCCCACTCGAATATTCTTTAACAACGACCCTTTATTTAATTCAAATATTAAATTACTTTTAATTAAGCAGCGCAAAACTTGTCCGAGCCTCGCCCGCTGATAAACAATTTGCGGCCGTGAATTTACTAATTATCATTCCGGCGCGCCGTGCAGCTTTCTCGCCCCCCAAAATTAATCATTTACAGAAATAAACTTTAATTTGAAAACGCCATTCGTAAACGGAACCGAGCAAATGCCTCGATTATTATTAAAACTCCATTACGGGAGAAAAATTCGCGCGCGACGGTTAAACTTTATAGGTTTCCCGCGCGAAATTGCTTTCCCCGTCAAATCGAATCAATTTAGTAACTCGCTTATTGTACGACTACACCGCGCGGCGAGCCTCGGCGAGCGTCGGTAAATGCTCCCGACTGACGCGGGACTTGGCGCTAAACGTTCGCCGGTTTTGTACTTGTTTCAAATGTTGAGTGGAAATTAATTAAAGCTACTCGCATTCGCCAATAAGGTTGGTAATTTGCAGTCGATGTGGTAAAGAAAATTTAATAGGTTAATAGAAGGTTAATGTCTGGTGTATGTATTTTAACTTTTAAATCCTTTAAAAGTAGAAAGACTTTTAGAGACTTGTAATAAAAAATATTTATATTTTTGAGCTTTAGCAAATCGAATTTTGGATACTTTTGATCGTAAAGATAGTACAAGTTTATTTTCTAATACAACCAAGAAACTCAATATTTTCATTTTAAATGGATTGATATATTATTATTTAATTTATTTAGGCAATTTTATATTTGTACTCCTTTATTATAAGATTATGAGGACATCCAATCTAGCTCATCTCTGAAATTTTCCATCTCTCGGGATTAAATCTATAATTCTAAAATTAAATTATTTTGAATTACTGCATGTACATCTGCCCTATTGTTTTAGTTTAGAATTTTCTATAACTTACACTGAATTTTTTTACGAGTCGAAATAATTGGTTCTTTTAATATTTTAATTTTTTTTCATATCGAATTGAAGATCAATTTATAAAATTAAAATCCCTGTTTCTACAAAAGTAATCGAACTTCAAATTACAGTTATAGTTACAATTTCACGCTTCAACTTTTGATTAAACAAGACATCTGAAGCAAGAATCAATTTACCATCATCCAAACTTTTTCGCAGTACGAATCGTCAATCTTTTACTCGCGCCTCGCAACTTTCGAATAATTGATCGGCAAACTTTCAAAACAAAGTTCGAATATCACAAAGCGCTTTTAATCCGACCTTTTAATTATAAACCTTCGCCACCTCTTTGTCGCACGGGATCGCAGTCGATCGATTTTGAAAGCGAGTTGTTAAGGGGCAGATCCCGCGAAACAACAAATATTCAAGAGCCATAAAACTTGCCCAACCCCCCGCTTTTGACGGGCGAGATCGAAAATTAGGTCAGCCGCAAGAAGTTCTTTGCGTCCGCCGTAAGATTATTATGCTGCAAAGTTTCGCCTCGTCCCTATTGCAAACCCTAAATCTTTAAGGCCCGGCTCTTAACTTTGTCGAACTTTGGAATAATTTATTTAAGTTCCCGTGTTTTTGCCTGAGGTGAATCGTGAGAGCACCTTTCATTGACAGCGAAGTGCACTCCTATTTTTTTTTTGCTTTGTTATTAAGTGAAAAAGGTAAATAGCTAATACAGAATGTTGCTCGCGCTCAAAAAGGAAAAGAATAAAGGAGAGACTGAAATAAGTTTGTTGTTGAAAAATGATTTTATTTTTGCGACTCGACAGTTCGATGGCTTTTTCAAGAGTGCTCGTGCAAAAAGGCTGCTCAAAAGGAAAAAAGGAGAGCTTGTTTGCTCCATGGAAACGAGCGTTTCGCGGCTTTTCAACATTAAATGTGTTATAATAATACATATCAAATCATTAAATCTGTCTTAAATTGCAACAATACGTATATAAAAATATTCAATCTTTATTTTATAATTACCATTTAATAAATCTAAAATGTACTATAGCAATAATAATTATTGCAACATTACTCTGAGCTTCTCGAAGCGAGACCGCAATCTTGAACTGCCCGCCTTCCGATATCTGTAGAAATAGATAAAATCAATCTCAAATAAACCACGCAGAATTCGCTCAGTTGTACAAACCTCTCGGTATAAATAAGTAACTCGTCCTTTTAAACATCGGACGTTACATCCAATACAGTATAATCAAATATGCAATAGTCAATAAGAAAGTACTAAAAATAAATCTGAAATTAAATTAGTACATTAACATATAACATAATACTGAAATTTTACTTAATTAATAACTCGATAGTAATCAAGTGCAATTAAAATGAGCTGCAGTACGAGTGTACAAGCAACAAGTTTTTAGCTTTATATTTACTAACTACTATAATAAAGATATTTAGGGAAGCATTTACTTTCCAGTTAATTAGTGACCTTTAGTAAAAATTGCTCTTTGTACTTGCACATTCGCGCTGCGCAATTATAAAAATATTAAAATAAATGTAAAAATATAAATTTTATTTACAAGTGATAATGTTGATAATTATAATAATTACTGGAGTGTCATCTCCTATCAGTAAACCTGGGATTTATAAATCAAAATAAAGAGGATGTATTTCAGTAATTAAATGTTTTATTTTTTCTGATTAATTTGACAATCATCACAATCTCTTTTGTTAAATTTAATTTTTTATCTCCACTTATTTATTTTATACCACATTGCACAAACACATTGAGAAAAACTACTCCTTAAAATATGTGCTTTGAAGAGTATTGAAAAACTTCCATAATAGACAAATATCATTTTGTAAAAACTATCTCGATTTTTATATCCAGACGGTATTTTATCCTATTGTAATAATAAAAATGTAGAATTTTGTGAAAACGATAGATATCAAACAAAATTATTAGTATTTTTATGGCCTTTGAACGATTTCTAATATTTCGTTGAATTCCAAACATGTCCTCAATTAAATACAAATACTTATGTTTCATATTCGCCTCACGTTTGGAATATTACACTTCCGTCTTCAAACATTATTAACCTCCTATAGAATTCATCTCACATTCCCTACCCATTTATTGCAAATTAAACGGAATTCTGGCATATTCAAATCTTCCAATATCTTATTACATTTTTCATCTAGCGCGCCATTTTTAATTAAAACTGCCATTTCCCTCGCACGTATCACACAACGTCCCGCGCCATTCCGTGAAAAAACAGAGAAGAGCCTTTGACGGCGTTCGGGGAAAAAAGCTTTAATACACTACACTCGCTTCTTGTTTACATCTCAGCGCCGATCCGGCTATTTTCATTTTTCTGCGAGGCCTCCTTTTTTGCGCGGCGCCTCGTTACCGCCGTTCATTCGCAGCCCTTTCTTCGGGAGGGGGACGCAGCTCTCTCTCTCTCTCTCTCTCTCTCGTCCTTTTGTCACGCGGCGCTGGTTTCGCGCCCTTTAATTCGAACGCCACCCTCGCTTGTTTCGGCAGTTTGTTAAGGCGCCCCGCTGCTCGACGCAACTTTTGCGCTCGGCTTCGATCCCTCTCTCTCTGTGATGTCGAGACTCCTGCTCTCCGCGCGCTTTTTATTTGTTCTAACTCTTTGTAGGAGCAATTACGACGAGTAAGGGAGAAATCTGCATTTTCAGAGAGAGAGCCGTACTTATAAGTTATGCTGATGATGGGGTGGCGGAACGCCGTTTTCGAGAGTGTCATTGCTAATAGGATTAAAAAAGTTTTTAGATTTTTTGTTTGCAGCTGCGTATTTAAAAAGTCTTGAAAAATCATCGTTTTCATATTTTTAAAATTACGGCTACGACAATTTCTAAATTGAAGAGGCACTTTCAAAGAATAATTTATTGATCTTTAAGAAAAACAGACAAAAACGAGAAATTATTTATTAATCCAATAAGTCACTTCCTGCAGTATTTTCTCAGCAGTAACTGATTTTCTTTATTTTCTGTTGATGCTGAGGTTAAATATGTAAGAGCTGTTTATTATGTTAATAAATTTTTTAAATTCATTAAGCTCCAAGAGAATTGAGAAACATTTTTTCCCAACGAAATTTTCTCAAAGTAACTGGATTTACAAAAGTTATTTTTCTAATCCGCTTTCCTGCTAGTGCTTTCCTCTTTGTACCGAGATTACAGTTTTTTATGTTTAGCTGTAACAAGAAAATTCTCGTACATACGCATCCCGTGCTAAAAGTAAAACTTTTAGCTTCCCGGAAAGCCCATTGCCTTTTCAAGGAGTCGCCCGCAATTATAGAAGAGTTTTTTTTAAGTTCCGAGCAAATGACCTACCTTATCAGTTTAATTTTTTTTTAGTAAATTTTTTAAGGCTAATCTTTCTAATAATGATTGTACACGCATAAAAAGAACGCAGTTGCTAGAATCATTGAATTTAAATAAATGTTTCACCAAATAAATTAGTATTTATTAGTAAACCAATTAATTTCTTGACATTAGATATATTTTTTCTCGCTATTAACTTTTGGATTTATATTACGTGCGATCGATTTTTAAGTCAGAAAATAAATAAAAAGACAGATATTTGCAGCTCCGTAGAAAATATTACAGTCGGAAAACTCGTTACAGAAATTTGATATTCAAGTTTCGTAAAAATGACGAGGTAGGATATGTTTACCAATACTTTGATTCGTAGAAAATTATATAGAGGAAGAAATCAAATTGAACTGTAAGTCAACTTTACATTTAAACTTCGGCACAGGTTATTGGTAATGTAAAGATTAAACGCTTCCAAATGCAGACGAGACTTGCGCATTCAATACTAGAAATCGCAGATGGATGACCAGGTGCACAGTAAAATGTATTGATTCTGGAAGTTCAGGAGTAGTAAAGGGAAGATACTTTCCAGGGCGCGGACTTAGATCTCACCTAGGCACGAAAACACATGAATATACACCGCCCGCTATCGCAATCGACTAATGGCATTGGTTGGTTTGTACACATAAGAATCGTACCCTTAAATATTCGACATTGGTAAAATTTCTAAAGTGTTCAAAAAGTATTGGTCCAGCTAATCATCTCAAAATGAAGACGTTAAATCGTCACTGAACTACACGAAAAAAATTAGTTCTGCACAGCTACATATGAAACAAAAACAAGTAGCCTGTAGAGTTTTTTTAATCCAGGATATGACAAAAAATGACTCCTTTAAAAATTGTTAGTTTTTGAGGGATGAATCCAATTATGACCTTGAATTTGATCTTGAAAGTCATTTATGGTAATCATTTTTTCGATTTAAACTTTACGTCTTGAAATAATTGGCCAATCCGATATTTTTTGGACATAGATTCTGTAGATAGATGTACATTGGGCTGTGGTAACACAATTTATAAAGCAATCTATACCTAACTAATCAACCTACCAGTAATAGAACTTACCATAATCATTAGCCTTTCTCATAATAAATATTAATTACATAATAAACTCGTCAACATTTAATTATGGTGTATTTAGCTTGGTGCTGATAAAGTTAATGGCGGTACCATTAACGAATATTTCCATTCTTAATCCATATTGTACCTAAGTTGGCCACCTACCTTCCAGTCATGACAATTGTTCAAAAATTATTTTGATGAAAATTAGTTATATCTTTTATAACCAGGAAAGAAAAGTACCCTTTTATATTTCTAGTAGTGTAGAGTTCTTAATTGTAATATTTCAAAAGAAAATCATACAATAGAATATTTAAATAACCTTAAAAATCAAGAATATTTAAAGCAATAAAAAGCCTTCTTCGTAAAAAAATTAAGCAGTGGACACATGATCATTAACTAATTATTTTCAATACTATTCCACTGAGACCGTGCGTAGTGTGGATCTCATATACTTTAGAGGTTCTTGCTTCGTAGAACTTCAATCCTTTGGGGTTCAAATTTCATGTCTAAAACCTACAGCTCATGTCCTGATTTAGCGATCTACTACTCAGTTTTCAAAATTTCCTTTTGATGTTCAGTTAAACGCGTAGATGTTTAGCTTAACTACTAAAATTAATATCATTTAAATAAAATTCATTAAAATCGTAAAAGGTATATCATAATGCAGTAGCGTTTTAAAATGTTTTAAAACTTCGCTTTGAAAAAGAGAGAACACTTCAAAAGGGTTTTCATCAAAATTTTAAAGTAGGTCTGAAAAAAGTCTGAAAAATAAGAATATCGAAAATAAATAAAAGCGCAATTTTCTATACGTAAAAAACCATTTACAATCCCAAATTCACGCAGTGATCTCAAATGTTTAAATAAAATGTATCAGCAGTTCGCGACTTTGGTCGATTTAATTCTGAAAAGCTTAACCTAAACCTCATTTAAAACGTTCTTCTCTCTTAACAAACTGAACTCTGGCCATCAATCCCGAAGTCCGCAGAAAAAGAAACTCCGAGAAAAGCTCGGAAAAGTCGAACTGGTCCGTTCTCCCCGGCAGCATAAAAATTTAAAGTCCTCTGCATGTACATCCGGGGCGATTCTCCAGCGTACGTAAGTTACTCGGGCGACGTTTCAAAGGTCCTCCCCGCCGCGCAAAGCCGGACAATCGCTTTGAGTCTCGGCTGCATAAGCTCTCTCTCTCAAGAGAGAGAGAGAGAGAGAGGGAGCAGCCTTTAAACGCTTTTCACGGCCAAACTTCTTGGCTGCTCCGCTCGAATTTCCCGATGGAAAAAAGCCGGAACTTTGAGACACGCCGGATAAGTGAATTGCTTTTCACATCCTCGTAGTAAGTGGCGCTTTCGGCCGTGTACAGCAGCGCCCCCTCCGCCTCTAAGATTGTTCCGACGGAGTTTTAATAAAAATTGCACGCGAAGGTACGAGGCGTAAAGTGCCGCGACGCCCTGTGTTATTATGTTGCTGCCGCCGAGCAGAATGGAGTGGAGCAATGTTAAGAGTTGTTCTCTGCCAGATTCTTGTACTTGCTGCTCGGGCTGGATTCGAGCGAAAAGTATCGTTCTTTGCTGCGATGTTTTAGTAAGTAATTTGTTAAGTTTTTAATTCAACTATAAAGCTGAATTGACGTAGCTTTTTTCACGTCTTTGTATTGTTATCTAAATTTCTAAATGCTCTGAAGTTTCCTTTAAAAATAATTACGAAGTTGGCTCTACACGGAGCAGCCCTTCGAGCATATACTCCTGGAGGGAGTAATACCAGCGTAGCCGGAAGCGTGGTCAGTCTGCGAGGGACAGCAAATATGTTTTAGTAGTAGCTATCTCTGTCTGATACATTTTAATTGGCTGATTTTTGAAGACGCTTTTACGCGGTTATTATCTGCTACCAGTGCTACCTCACATTTTATCAAACATTAAATTAATACTATACATTTGATGGTTTTAATAAATTAAACAAAAAAGAAGTTAAAATGCCGATGAAGTGCTGCATTCCAAACTGCAAGGTAGAAAGTGACGATCCATTAGGACGTGCATTAACTTAAATTATAGGTTAGTTTTGGGCTTTATTAAATTTCTACTTTTTTAAATTTAGAATTCCTACTAATGAGGAAGGAAAAGATAAATGGATAAAAGCAGTAGAAAATAATATTAAATTGGAAAAATAGAAGTTTATGTATGTCTGCAGCTTACATTTTGAGGATGACTGTTTCTATTACGCAGGATTGCAGAAAAATAGAAAAATTAAAAAAGGATGCTATCCAACAATTTTTAATAACGTTAAAGAAAAATATAAATTGTTTATAAAATGGAGGTATGATAATTTGAAAAATTGTTTCTCATTCAATTATATTTGTTAATCGATTCATTCATTCTACTAAATATCCTGATGGTTCCCAGTTATAGATGGATGGAAATTATGTGCAGAGGAGAGATTATGTAGAAAAGGATAATTTTATGTTGAAAATAAAACTTGGTAGATGGATTATGACGCGTTATACAATCTACCTGTTGTTCTATCAATTTTAAATTTTTGCCCGTTAACTCTTATATTATCTAGTGCAATCAATTTTAGCAAGTAACTTGTACAGTATATCTTTCATTAATAATGTTTTGTTCAAAAATTTAGAAAGCAGTTAGCAGCTATTAAGTCTGTTTAAAAATTGTAGAAAATGTATGTAATCTTTTAGATGCACAGAAAAACTCCAACGTGCGTTGTGCACGAAAGTACTCCTAATTGAGCTACTGCAAATTTCTTCTTACTGACGACGTTCCACATAAACACATGTAAACATAAATTACGATATACGATAAGTTTAGATATTGCACAAATAAATGAGAAATTAGATTTACCGGAACATTCCTAGACCAAAAAGAACGTTAATTTGACAATAGAAACAGTTTTCATCACAGTCTGCAGCGTCAAAAATAGCGTTACACCTGCTTTCGAAAAGTTCAAAAGCAGTAATCGAGTTAAAAAAAAATCGAATCAACCAAATTTTGACGCGCACATCAAACGGAATTATTCGGCTGAAATGGCAAACGATCGGCAGCCCCTATGCAGAGCTGCACTACGACAGAAAGTGAAAATTGTACGTCGCTCGAGCCCATTTCGTGCTTTATGGTTAATACATAGGCAGTCGAAAAGCCTATCCGAGCTTTTTAGCTCTAGATACGCGGGGTAATTAGAAATTCTGATGAAGAATGCATGAGGTGACGACGTGCACGCACAAGACTCGCGCGCGGAGTCGAGTGGCATTAATTATAAGTACACAGCGCGTACTGGCAGAGACTCGTCTGTTCAAATGCTGCTTCGACTTCTAATTGAGTATGTACATAGCTGAGTCGCGCTTTTCAGCCTCCTGCTCTCTTTCCGGCTCGCAATTTAGGTTAGGCGTGCGACTGAGTGCGAGACTGTTCTTCCTTTCGGCGAATTCGAACTTTGATATGAGCTAAGTGCGGTATTATGGCGGGGGCTGCGTATGCTATCGCAAGCAGGGCTTTTGCTGAATGTGAGGGCTGAAAAGCGGGCCTGGGTAGAAGCCTTTCGGTTGATAGCGGCAGTGACGAATTGCTTTAAGCGCATTGAATAGATTACGTGCTTGAACGATTTTGAGAATTGAATGAAAGTACATATGTAATCGCATGGAATCAATTTTTTTTTGGAGGAGGGGGGGGAAAGTTGGAAAAAGATTTTCAGAGGGTCTTTTTGAGAGTGGCATTGTTACGGATTAGAAAGAGAAGAAAGTGGATAGCACCATTTTTATGTTTAAAATAGGCTAAAATTAGAATAAATAAATAAAATAAATACTAAATAAATTATTTGCATTCAATGAAAGTCTTAACTATTGACAAAGAAAATAGAAACAATTAAACGGGACAATAAAATTTATATATTAATTAAGTAAAGCCACGGAATCGGGAAAAAGAAAAGCACGGCGACCGAACAATTGAGCGCGTTCCAGCAGCGAGAAGAGAACCTCTTTGTGTAAGTTTGGTTAGTTTAGGGCAATCTTCGAAGGAGTAAACGTCGGCGCAGTCGACGGTGCGAGCAGCTTCGGGATTTCGCGAATACCTGGATATTTAACCTTCAGAGGACCGGAAAGCCAATACATTGACTCAACCTATGATCGACAAGTTATATAAGATCAACCTATGATGCGAGATCTCATTTTTATGCATTTTCTTAGAGGAATCACAAATCAAGGCTAATAACACGTGAGTAACGATAAGAGATATTTATTATTGAAAAGGAATATTATTTCTAGCGTCTAAGGCAGCGTCTGTTTGCACTGCCTTACTGATGAGCCCAGCAGGCAAAACCAGGACGAAACGCAATAACTAAAACGGATTATAGACTGAGAATAAATATGGATAATAAAAGACGATAGAAATTTGAATGTTATAATTAGTTAATTAATTTCGGAGTCTACTTATGAGTACGTAGTTAACAGAAATTAAAATAACGCGATAGGTTTGTGGTATTTTACGTCAGCAATGTTAAGTGAAAGATTTTATTTCAATTTTTTTAATTAATAGAATGTTTGAAAAACGTTAACAAAAACCTTTTTTTTTAATTAAGTTAACTGATTAACATCGACAGAAGGGAATATTATGAGCTATCTACTTATTTATAAGTATTGTAATTATGTTAAAAAAACTGTTAAAACATAAATAGCTTTTAAGGTAGTTGTGCCCCAAGATATAAGATCTATTAAAAAAAAATTGTTAAGACATTTAACTAACATCTACTAATTACTAGGGTGATGATATATGTTAGAAAGTTGCATTTGATGAACTGAAAAAAAATTAAAAAGTCAAAACTTTGCTGTTGTAAATAAAGATATGATTCACGAAAGAAAACGCTATTTAAAGTAATGAATTTTTTTCATTTTTCAATTTATTTCGATGTTTATGGGCTTATTTTACTTGTTAAACAATTACCTAGAAACTGACCGTGGCAAAATTTTGAAATAATTTGTAAAAAATAAACTCTCATTGTTAACAACTTTATAATATATATCATCACCTACGTAATTAGATGTTAGTTCAGTGTATGAAAAAAATTTTTTTTAACAGATCCCATATCTTGGTGTGCAACTACCTTAAACAGTTTCTTACACTTATTTTGCTTGGCCTTTAAGTTCATTAATTTTGCTTGCTACATGTATGTTCCTTAGTCGCTATTAAACTTGAACTTATCAGAGTCTTTTATCGCTTTCAACGGGTGTAACACTTAGGGCTGCAACACCTAATCCCCTCTTAAAAACGCCTGTAAATGACTATATCACAGGAGATCCAACTCCCTCCTCCTTCTAAGGTAGTAAAACCCGATATTTCTAAAATTCGACTTCTCAAAGGGCGCGCCTCGCATTTCCAAACCCAAGCAGCCATCGCTCATGGCAGCCACAACTTTCGTGCGTCGACTTAACCTCACTTTTCCAGCCAGCGCGCGAAAAAATCGCCCGATTCATCGACGGACATTCTCGACTGGTAGTGTTTCCGTGCCGGAGAAGCCAAGTTAAACATCGCGAATCGTAGACGCGTGGCACGTACCCGAGAAATGGAGAGGGTAGGAGGAGGAGGGGGGTGAGGGGGGCAGTAATAGCGCGCAACTTGGTAATTTCGATTTCGGGGTAGTTGGGCGCTTCGACCTCCATCCCCTACGTATACACGTACACGCAGGCATAGGCGAGTGTATAGGAAATTTTACGATGAATATCGCGGCTTAAAGGTGGCTTTTATGGCCTGCATTATGTAAATTCTTTGCTAAGTGCGTGGATATAGCTGGGCGCAGTCGAGGAGCCGAAGCCGCGGGGACTAAGCCGAGAGAAAGACGGAGGGTTATTATGAAGAATTTCAATTAGGGCGAGAGTCGGTGTGCGTTAGTTGCTTTATATTGCATTCGCTGGCTTTTGGCTAATTCATTTTTGGCGGCCGCGGAAGAGGCGACATAAATTTTGTTTGGCTTGCGGGACGAATTTTCCTCCCGGTTAAGTGGTGGTTATGGGGATTTGGGAGATACTTTGGATGTGATTAAAATTCTCGCGACGAGGATCGGCTGTGGTTTTTAAATTTTAGGGTTCTTCTATCGTGGCACAGTTTAGAATTTAAAAATTTGCAAGGAGCTCTTAAGTGCAGCTTTCAGGAGCTTGCAATTTCATGGTAAATAATTCATTACAAGTTGCCGTTTTCATAAGATTTAACACAGTACGAACCTCTGTTTAATTTTGAGAACTTATCAGTTAGTTTCAATTTCCATCAAATAGCGAAGTCATTGTTAAAATGAAATTAAAGAAACGGTGTACACAACTAAAGTGAATAAAGTGAAATAAATCTGAATTTCTCGACGAAATAAGAGCGTGTCAACACTCCGACCTTTTTGTTTCTTCTTAAGCTCAAAGTTCAAGCACAGCCGTACGACGGCAAGAAAAATTCATGAAATACATTTGAATAAAAACGCGAATATAAAGAAACCACTGCAATTCCACGTTACTTTCGCAGCCCATAAAACTCGAAGAAAACCGATCCCTTCGTAAAAAAAAAAGAAAAAAAATCGTCAAAGCTTCTAAACAAACAAATGAATTTTTCAAAAAGCTCCGTGCAAAAAAGAAAATTCAAAGAGCAGCTCTGGAAAAGTCGTCGTCTCAAATCATTGCGCAGGGAAAAGGCCGAAAACAGTCTCTCTCTTCTATCCGTCGTTCCCTTTGCAGCGCACATCTCTGCTGTCGCGAGATTTCAATTTTCATCTCGGCGCACAATTTCGAAAAAAGTCCAGGCCAGCTGCGCGCTCATCGTGCGATTGCCGTCGTGAAATTTTCCTTCTCCGCGCGGGGCGGGGTGTAAAGCCCGTTAGCCCCCCCCCTCCTCCCAGCAAGTTGTAACTCCGCGGCCGGAAGCTCGGAAACGTACGTATACGTATAATAGCCACGTCCGGCGAGCTCGTGAACCCGATGAATTAGACAGGACTCGGAGGCCGACAGTGGCGGATGCGTTAGAGGCTCCGCTTCGATTAAGCGCGCGAGCCGCTTCTCTGCACGTGCCGGAGATCTGTTATCTTGGCCGGGGGTTTATGTGCTTGAGAATTTTACGCGGGAGGCGTTCTGCGCGCTGCTTCGATTGTCCGCCGGAAAATCGATGGCTCTCGGCGCGAAATAAAGCCGGGTATTACGCCTTTTAATTGGGCTTTTAGTTTTCGGCATGATTGTTTGTTTTACGATGGTCGGCAGGTGTGGAGGTGGAAACAAGTTAGTAGTAATGCTAGAATCGTGTTTAATAGTAACGTACGGTACTTGGTCACATACTTGTTCGTTCTTGCATGACAATCACTTTTTAGAAAGTTTCATGAATTTGTATATAAAAAGTATTTGTATTCAAAAATTGAATTATTCATATTGTGCAACCGTACCCTTTTAGTGCGTTATTTATTATACAGTATACAAAAATTAGTATATTAAAATTAGTATTTCTTACTGTTATTTTTATTCCATTTGCAATACCCCTGTGGGATATTTCACCATTTTTTTTGGCCAGTTCATCAATAATTGACCAATTTTTTGGTTGGTCAAAAACTGATGAAAAATAAATGTGATGGATTAAGAAGAATGTAAAATAAAATTTTATATTTAAAATGTAAGCATCTTTGAATTTATTATTACTTAAGTTTGCGGATTAAAAAATTTAATTAACAATTTAAATTTGTTATTCAAATTAAAAAATATAAATAATGTGATAATTATTTAATATATATATTTCATGCAATTTTAAAAAATTATTTAAATTAACAATCAGTTTAGCTATAGAATTATTTAAAAATAATTGAATATTATCATTAAATATTATTATTTACAGCTTTGGCCATTTTTTTGACCAATTTTCCTATCAAATCGGTGTCGCTTTTAACAGGGTTTTTAGTAAACAATTAAAAAAATTTTAAAAATCAATTTTAAAAAAATTGGTTAAAAACTGAAAAAATATAATGGTGAGAACTTCGAACAGGGATAATGAAAAATATATTTAACATTTGACAAGCAACTTTTAGTTTGTTAATTATTTTTTTGTATTTAATTTAATATTGTATAAAGAATACAAAGATGGGCGGAGAAGCATTACTCTATAAAGTTGAAACATTGGAAATTTCACTAATTTTTGTACTAAAGAGATTTTCTACTACTAAATTAGTAAAATTTACTATAAATTAGTGGAATTTCCCTAATTTCTCTAATAGTAGAAATATTTTCCACTATTTAATTAGTAAAATGCATTACTCTTAAATTAGTGGAAACTTAACTTGATATTCTATCTTGTAAAATATTTCTCTAATTTATAAGGAATTAATTAATAAATTGTGCAAAGAGCTTTTATTTGTTTAGAGAAAGGTAAAAAAATGTACCAAAATTTTGGTTGCCATAAACGATGTGCTAGTGCGCATGTACAGACTGCCGAACTGGCGATTTCACTAATTTTCTTTAGTAATTTTTACTAATTCTTCTAGTGCATACATTCACTATTTCAATTAGTTCATTTATATCGCAAATTCAATTAGTAGATTTGCACTAATTCGCAGTCGAGCACTTTACACTATTCCAATTAGTGTGTATGCACTCTGGTTTAGTAGTTTTCCACTATTTCAACTTTAGAGAGTACGCTGCCCAAAATTATTATAATTAATTATAAATATTAATTACATTTTTGACACTGTTTAATACGTGGTTAATTCATTCTCTTAATTTAAAAGTGAATGTGAATTACGCAGTCTCTGCATGATTTACAACTCTAAATAAAAATTTTTATATTTTTCTTTACTCGCGAAATTCAGTAACTCGATGCAATACTAAAAAGCCTATAATATTTCCGAACATTTCGCAGGATTTGCACATAAACGTGAAAAAATAAAAATCCCAGAATAAGAGGCCCGATAAAATGAAGAGATACGTCGAAAATCAGGAAGAAGGAAGCAACAAGAGCGTAAAAAAGGCGCGGGTGGGCGATAAGGAAAAAGGTGGCGGAAATTCTCGGGGGGGATGAGCAAGGAAGATACAAGGAAAACGATAGAAGGAAGAAACGTATGTGCGGAGGGTGCCGGAAGTTGGGAAAAGACAACGTCACGGGGATGTGCGAGAATTTATGGAATAATTAAGTCGTTAAGCATACAATTCAACTTTCTCAAACGAAAATAGTGCCGAAGTTTGTATTTGATACAACTTGTGAGAATTTTTACTTTGTTAATTTGGTTTAATGATAACTATTGCACGGGGAAAATTGTATTACCAGGGTTCTTATTTACATGTTTCTCTAATTAAACAGTTTTATAAGTTTGTAATTTGATCGCATTTCAATGCTGTACTTAGTAGAGCATTGCCACATTAAATATGTGTCTTTTGTAAGGCATTTCTTTAAAGGTAATATTTGTGTGTTTAGCAATTAGTTAAAGAATTTTTTAAAAGAACGTTTTTAATTTTTCAAATAGAAAAAATACACGTACAAAATATATTCTACTTTTCATTACTTTTCTTGCTTTCTAACTTAACAAGTAAATATCAATTACTTTGCAATAAATATAGACAACGTACAATAATTTAAAACAAGTGGTCTAATTAACAGCCCCGATACTTAACAGCACGATGCTGCTCGTGCGTTTATGTTTTAAATTTGTTCTGTGCGTTTCTTTTTTATTATTTTGCAAATTGTGTTTACAAACTCGTTATAAATAACAGCGAGCGTGGATTCAATATTTTATTCCTTCGTCCGCGTTTTTTTACGTTATTTAAATGAGCGAATTCTTCATTCCTTTTTTTTTGTTTTGTAAAATAAGTACATTTACGCGTAGTTCCGTTTATTAAATTGTTACTATATATATTGAAGTTGCCTTACTTTGTACTTGTTAACATGTAGCAGCATTCTGTTCTCGATAAATCTGCGAAATCGGAATTTAATTACCTACTACGTCAAAAACAAATAACTCTATACATTCCAATATTGCAAAATTCGCAAATAGTTTTAATCTAAAGTTTGAAACAATTCTAGAACATTTTTATTAAATGTACTTTCGAAAATGCAGAAATTGTCGTTAATTGCCTCGGCGATGACGAAAACTTTAAGAGACTGCCACTTCATTGAAAACTTTAATGTCATTATTCGCGCTTCCAGCGGATTCTCTCCTTGAAACCATTGCATGAATCAAGCCGTTATTCATATTAGCAAAGACCTTACGAATAAATCTTTGCGCTCTTCCCATCCTAGATATACAATTACACGCTTTCGTTTCGCCGGCTTTAAAATATTCCCTAAATACCTTGCTTCATGCTAACCTAATTAAAATTCTCCGTACTTGCATTGTTTAAAATGTAACAATGCAACACGTAGATCGTAGAAATGAATTGGCTCGTGCAATAATTAACAATTCATTGAATATATACTTAATATCAGTGTCAATATACGGTGTACAGTTGTAGATGAACTTTATTTAATTAAATTTTGTATTTATTCTCGCGGAAGTTGACTATGCGTTTGAAGTAAGGAGTTTTATTTTTATTTCCATTATAAAAGGGAAATGGTGATTGGAATTGAATTGAAGATTAAAGTCAAACTTTAGAGTGTTATATCGATATAAATTAATTTATGGGTAATTTGAATTTTCAAATTGAAAACAGATTATTAGAACATTACCAAATGGAAAAATCTGTAAGCACGACACACGCTAATGAACTTGTACAGTAAAATTAAAAAATAATGTTTAATCTCTAAATAACGATGTAAAAAAAAATGACATTAAATATCCAATAATACACTAAGAGCAGGGATATAGTAAAAATTGCAATTAGTTATGTAAAAATTAGCATACTGTCTAGTAAAGCGGCCACAGACTGTCAAAACGCAAAAAATTACTATACCTTATAAGAAATTTTACTATGCCGTTTGATACATTTTTCTATAAAGTATAGTAATTTTTTGGTTTTGACAGTTTGTGCACTGAAAAAAATATAGTTGAACCAACGAATTCCCGCTGTTAATTTAACAAAAGGCTCCGTTGAAATAACAAACTAAATCTGTCAAATTAACAGAGCAATTTCGTTCGGTTAATAGAAAAAGGCATTTACTTTAACAGGTTATTTTCCAAAGTAATTTTTTTTTTCTTAAAGAACTTCATTTGGAGAGTCCTGAAACTTGGTTATTTTATTTTTCGTTGTACATTATATATTATCAATTTTTTATGAATATTACCGTAAGCAATGTTGTAATTAGCCTTATTTTATTAAATTAAACTACGCTCACGCATGCTTATCTGTATATTACAACTATAATTATATATTTCGCATCGCAAAGGTCGCTCGCATTACAGTATATGTTACTATAAGTTAGAATTCAACGGTATTATATACTAACTAACCTTCTATTTGGCCGTTTACGAGAGTGCGAAATTACGGGACGCCGCCTGATGGCAAGGCAAAAAACATCATAGATCGGCTAAGTCGATTTCCGATTGTTTCAGTTCTTCATCCAAGACTCAAGTTCAACATGCTCTTCGCATGTGCACGCGTGGAGAGCACTTACGTAAATAAAGATTTTAATACTGCTAAATAAAGATCAGCCAAATAAAGGTATATTTACTTTCATTTATTGTACCAATTGAAATGATTTTGAGTTAACAAATTTTTTTTTGATATAACGTAAATTTATATTAAATTGACAATATATCTTTTATTTCAAGAAAAGTTTTTTGTTGATTCAACATTACGAAATTAATTATTGCATCGGCGATTTTGTTGTTTTAACTAAGCCTCTGTTAATTCAACAAAAACTCTTTTGAATGAACAAAATTTGTTTTTAAATTAACGCGAATTTCTGTTAAATCAACAACATCTCTATTAATTTAACAAAATTGCTCTTTTCGTTTAAAAGTTTCAAAATTCATTATATTAACGGTAACTTTGTTATTTTAACAGAGAGTCTGCTAAATCACCGATGCCTTCTTCCAATCAAAGGCAGCGCTGTCAAAATAACAGCTTATTTTGTCGTATATAATCAACAGCATAAATCCTGTTGAACCAACTATATTTTTTTCTCAGTGTGACGGCCTTACTAGGCAGTATGGTAATGTTTACTACGTCTTTTCTCCCAGTGTAGTCAATAATAAATAATGAAGAATTAACAAAGAGCTTATTTCATTATAACTAAAAGACAAGCAATCCTCCGTACTAATTAACAAGTTTTTTCCACCCATTTTGCTACTTTTCCACCTCCGCGCACTCAAAAAACTGCTAAACAAAATTTCCCAATTTTTGTTAATTCTTCTCTCGGAGCGCCGGGTAACTTTAATATGCAAATGCATACAGCAGAGAGGAAAGGTTTTAGCTTAAGAACACAAAAACATTTACAGCGCGCTCCGCTGCAGCAGCTCTCGCATTTACATTGCGCGCTCCGCGAGACGGAAAAACGCGCGCCGGGACAAATCCCCACTAAATAAGGCTAAAGGAGAGGATCCGTAACTGCGGGCTGCCTGTGAAGAAGGTCGCGGCGGCGGCGGCGGAGAAAAAAATGATTTCCACCGAGCGGGAAATAATCTCGGATCGGAATCGCAACGAAAGGAGGCAACTCACGTACTCGAGCGAGGGTGGCAGGATGGAGAGAGAGAGAAAAAGAGACAGAAAAAAAGAGAACGAGACTCGGTACACATGCATACGAAACAACGAAGGAAGCCGAGGCGGGAAAGAAAACTAGTTGAAGTTGGCGCGGGAGAGAGTGCCGGAGACAAGCCCGTTCAAAAGTTTAATCTAATTTAAATGAAGTAGCCTAATTTGTCATTTGAATTCCTAATTTGGCCTGAGTCTGCGTGCGGGTTTGTGCTTGGAGGAACGAATTGGAGGCGGCTCGTGTTTCGAATGGTTTATGTGCGGCGGTAATCCTTTTTTTTCGAATTTGTTGGCGATGTTTGAGAGGAGGGGGTATTTTGCAATGTTTGATCCTTGTTATACTGTGGCTGTTTTCAGCGAGTTTGTTTTTAGCAAGTAATTTCCAAACTAATGCAATATCGGTCAATTTTTTGGGTGGTTTATTGAATATGAAACATTTTTCGAAAAAAAAAAGAAAAGAATTTTTATTTTTTAAGCATTTATTTATTTAACATTTGAATTACATTGAAAGTATTTTAGACAATTGTTATGTTTATCAATTTTATAAAAAAACGCTTATTTCCTTATCAGCTAACAAAAATTTCATTTATATTATTTTAAAACAAATCGATGCAGCCATTATCTGTTAAACATGAGTTTAATTAAATTAAAATACATTATACGAATATAACAATATAGCCTATCGGTCAGATCACTTTTTACTTTTTGTGCGTCTGCAAAATTATATTGAACATTACTGTTTCTACATGTATACCTTTTTCATAGCATAAAAAACAAATTCTTCGCCTTAAAACGAACCAAGACATCTCCATTCCCACCCGAATCCCTTCTCCAGCAAAGGCCGTCCCGCACCGGCAGCATCATCTCCAGCGCGTCCTACACTCGAATCTCGTCGCAAGGCTTGACTCTTGAGAGAGCGGCCGGCTCTTGGCGCGCGCGAGCGCGACACCAGCTGGCTCGTGCACAGAGCGGTGCGCCTCCCAGAAAAAGAAGCAGACGACCGCGGCGACGGCGGCGCGCGGCGGCAGAGGAGAGCTGCGCGAGGGCGGCAAGAAAGCGGCGCCGGGCGCGCAGCCCAGCGCCCGTCACGTATGCACGCGCAGCATCCGTCGGCGGGGGAGCGGCGGCGTACAGTCGGTCGGTCGAGCCCCTCGCACGAGGTTAGTCGAGCGCGAGTGCTCGGTACGCGCGGTCGTACGTGCTTTCGTATCGGTCGTATTCTCGCGCGCGAGAGAGAGAGAGAAGAGAGTATATTTGCACGCGGCTTGCGGCTCTTGCGGAGGATTGCTCTCTTTTTCGTCGGGAGTCGAGATTTTGAGAGGAGAGACGAGGTTGTTAGTTGGGGCCTCTTCGACGATCTTCCTCGCCTGCCTTCGGTGCTGGTAAATAAAAGAGTTATTTGTAGAGTTTTGCGCACTCGGAGGTAGATTTTTTTACGAAAGAAAAAAAGTAGCAACGCCGCGGTGTAGAGTTTGAATTTTCTGTCATTATGCCGGGCTTCGAGGCCCCCTCGATATGCTGCGAGGCTGCCGGCGAGGGCATCGAGGATATTTTGGGAAGGAGAGATAAGCCGGCCGGCCGCTCTTTTTTTTTCAGACGGATTCGAGCGCTTTCGAGAGATGTATTTGCCTCTGGGAAGGATCGCCGATAGGTGGGAATCGCGCCGGATGCAGATACAGTGTGTCACGCGTGCCGAACGTAAACATAACCTATTTCGAGCTTGATAATTATGACGTTCGGGCTGGATTGCCTTTTTGGGGTGGCTGCGTTGATCGGACGACTTTTGGGAAATTTTTTTAGTTGAAAAAGAGAAAAGAAATTTTGAGGAAAACTGAGGAAAATTTAGAACTGTTATATCAAGAAGTTGGAAAATTTTCGTTTTTATTTATTATTTATGAAATATTTATTACTTATGAAATTACTTACGGAATTAAATATCTTTTAAGTTGAAACGTAACGGAGTTTGAACGATGCGTCGACTGGAATAATGCACCGAAGTAAATATTAACACTGTAGCTGCAACCTGACAGAATATATATTTTTACCTTAATTAAGAAGTAATGAAATGGAAAATAACGCGTTGTTATGATTACGAATATTGGTTGCTTTGCTTTGATTACGAATATTAGTTTTGCTTTAAAGCAGTGTTGACAGAACTGTTGATATAAAAACAAACCAATTATTAAGTTTATAAACATTCAATATCATATTTATAAAGCGTTGAAATCAATGTTACACTACTTCATAAATATTTAAATATTGTATTTAACTTTGTTAACATTTAAATAATAAAATGTATTATTAAAATTTTTATTAAAATAATAACTATCCTCTGTATTTTTAAATGCTCCTTTGAGTTTACTTTTTCTACTGAATGAAATTGTATTACCAAATTGAATTGTAAATAAGCATGGAATTTCTTCAGAATAAGACCAATTTAATATTCCATTCGAAAATATTTAAATTTTTTTTCATTTGAAAAAAATGTCCACTTCCGTCCTTTTAAAAATAGGCAAGCTAAAAAATGATTCTCTCTTAAGTAACAATTTAATCCACCTAAATTTTCTACCCCAATATAAAAAAAGACAATGATTAATTATATAAGGTCGCAATATTCAAAGATTAATTACCCCGGCATCCATCCCTCCCCGCTCGGATCCACTCATTCATAAATCGCCAAGACAGAGAGCCGAGAGCTTCTCGTGGTCATTGACCGGTGCACTCGCTCCGGCATCATCTCAAAATAAAACGAAACAGAATCCGGACCGCGGCGCATCAGTCTAATAAACCTAATAAACGGCCTTCGCTCCCTTATCAGGAAACGGCGCATATCCACAATAATCGGACGGCCACGTGCTCGTATACATCTGCAGCAGCAGCAGCAGCATCAGCAGCAGCAGTGATCGTCTAAAGTGCTGTGCGTGTGCAGTGCGTAGCGGACAGTGCGACGACACCTAACCTCGAAAAAACGGAGAAGGGTGAGCTCGAGAGCGCGGAGGGAGAGACTTCTGCACCCCTGCCTGTCTTTAAGCCGGTGAGTTTTATACGTCCTATCCCCCCTGCATGGAACTTTATTTCGAGGGGGTCCTTCGTTACGAGCCTCGAGGAGAACAGAGAGAAGCTGAGCTTTACGCTGATTCCGCACATTGTTATATCGCTGTTTTCACACGTTTAATATTGATGATGTCGCGTCACGTTCGCTCCTCCTTTCTTTCGCCCCGCGGCTCGTTCTTTTTAACTTATTCCTCCTCCTCTTTACTCCTTCCTTTTTTTTCTTTTTTTTGTTCTCCCAGCCCTCGCGAACGCGCGGTGAAAAATTACAGCCGGGGTTGCGCGCCCGCGCGCGCGTACCCTTTTTATTTCCATTTTTTAGAGGGTCGTTTGTTATTATTTACAGTCGACGTTTTGCTCGCTTTTCGAGCCAGCTTACAGGGAGCCGAAATATTTATTCTGGAAAGTGGGGCCGCGAGTTCGATGTAACTAAATAAATAAGTAAATAAGGGTCGCTCTGCTTTTTTTAGTATCAAGAGAGACTTACTGAGATCGACTAGTCAAAACAGCGATTTTCAGAAATTCGTCTTCTCGTTTTGTACGTCGATCTTGTGAAAAATAGACGGTTTGATACAAATTTTTATAGTAGTACAGCTAACCTTTGCAAATTTTCGGATTTTTATTCAGTCTAAATAAACTTGAAATTCAAGCTAGTGTCGAGTAGTACATATAGTGTCACAACAATTTCATAAAAAAACAAAAAAAACATACGAATCCGGCTTCGAAAAACATGACATCTTTCTATTTAGCGTCACGTTGCCACATCCAAAAACTGGTTTTGCATTTATCGCAACGAAAAATACATCATCCCTCACTCGGGTCTATAGAAATCAAAAGCGATAAAAGTTCGCACCCCAGCGGCGCATAAACAATTTAATCAAAGCAAACGATTTGCAAGGGGGATTAATCAGTTAAATGTATCGTAAAAAACGAATTAACAAACGCGCGACGCACGGAGAAGAAATTTAAGGGTCGAGCGCTCTTGCAATCGCCGTCCTCGCCGCATTCCCCGGCTTTAACGAGATGCGTGTTTCGCTGCCGCGCGGCTCCAGTTCGGTTCCATCCTCTTTAAGAACCGCGCGCCGCGGCCGCTTAACCGTTTCTTTGAGCATTTTCGAAATGATCGAATCGCGCGCGGCGGCGGCGGATTTAGCCGACGAAATCAGACTGCAAACCGGAAACTTGGACATGGAACTCTCGGCGCTTTCGGCAAACAAAGTATTTGTTCTGCGGGCGCCCGGGTATACAACTGCAGCAGTGCTGCTCGCCGCGGGACAAATGTTTACTTGGAAAGAATCCGTTTTCCCTTCAAGTGCGCATTATTGCCGTTATTTATTCGCGGGACTGGTTATTGGAGAAGCGCGAAGTGAGCATGCTGGGATTGCGGAAGGCGGAGAAGCGCTTTTTTCTGGTTTTTAATTGATGGGTAGATGTGATTTTTTTTTTGGTTTTTGGAGAAGTAAATTCAAGTGTTTTTATACCGATGAACAATGAACGATATTGGTAGGCATAAATTATATAATTCAAAAGTATTTTCTAGCCAGTTTCTGTCTAATTTGACTGTAAATTATACAATAAATATATGACGATTATAATAAAGACCTTAAATAAGAATGTTCGGTAGATTCTATAGTTACCACGGAATTCGATTATGAAAATGTGATGTTTCTTTTTGTACAATTTCTACAATAATGTGATTCTTTTCCCGCCAAAGTAACACAATCACTGAATTCTCTTAAAATATTGGTCTTGATAAAAGCACTATTTTCAGAGAAACCAACTTTTTCTAACTTTAAAAGTAAAGAAATTGTAACTTTAAAGTGGCTCGCCTAAAGAATTGGTCATGTACGCTTTTCAGTAACGTAACTTTATCACGGCTTAGTATTTATGTGACTTTGAATGTATTTGTACAACTCTTACTGGGAGTAAATTTATCCTTAAATTCAAAGTTGCGTATATTTGCCAGTGTAGACAGGTATATTAAAGTATTTATTCAACTCATCTACATTTGAGTAAATAATTAATAATAATCTAATGATTATAAAATAATAATAATGCAATAGACAACCTTGAATCACTGCAAAAGA
Source organism: Ormyrus thymus (assembly GCA_035582935.1). Lineage (NCBI taxonomy): Eukaryota > Metazoa > Arthropoda > Insecta > Hymenoptera > Ormyridae > Ormyrus > Ormyrus thymus. The sequence goes on along the minus strand of JAWWEM010034815.1, from coordinate 13,206 downwards.
GAATACTGAAAATAATACGTAAAATTATGACAGCAGCCACTCATCCTTGACAATAAAACAAGCATTTGTACTAAACTCTATCCTATTATCAAAACTATTATCAAAACATGCAAACTCAATTTTAGCATCTATAAGTAATACTAGAAATAAACACTTGACTCTTCCATCCATAAAAAAATCATACGGTTCAAAAGTAGTGAATATAATGCTATTAAATACTTCAACTTACTAACAATGGAACTAAAAACGTAAAAAACTTCGAGAATAAATATTAAAAGAAACTATGTGCCTGGATTAGAGATAACAACATAAGTGAATTAGCGAAGAAAAATAGGTTAATTTAATTATAATATGATATATTATATAGTTTATATTAAAGTACATTTATACACAATAATGACCAAATTACTTTGTATGTAAGTTTAATTTTTAAATTTAGTATAGATGCCAGAACTATGTACAGGAGATAATATTCTCCTTATATCCTTTATAGGATGCTGTGCTATATCTAATATATTTCTTATATATACTAATGTTAGCAGCGTTATGTATCAATTTTATTGTATCATTTCTGGTTAATAAATAAATAAATACATAATAATAATAATTATAATAATTATTAATAATAATAATTCTGAATTTAATTTGTATATAAAAATGCAAAAATTTCCAATATAAGTCCCAGAAAACTCATGATTGTTGTTTTGGAGAGAGTTGTTTGCATTACTTGACTATTCACAATTGATTTCACTAGTTCGTTATATTTAATTTTCAATGTGTTCCGATCACTTAATTCGAACATTATTTTTGGAAGAAAAAGAGGGAAAGAGATATATTTATAAAAATAAATACGTAATGCTTATTATAAGCAAAGAACACGACTTGCCTCAGCTTATTCTTTCGTTGAAAGTTTTGATTTTTTAAAGTATTTATTCAAATGTTACGCACCATTCCACTAATTTACGCTATTAACATCGTATGAACTGCATATTTTTAAATTGCGCACGTAAAAAAAGGCCGAACATCACTGATTGCAATCACGCTTCGATTGTATACTATAAAACCTCTCCGCGCATTTATGCAATTAAAAATTCTTGGCGCGATCCGTCCAACGTGACTGTTTAACTTCATCGCTCAGAACCATTTTAAAGCATCGGTTCTCATTTAAATACGAAATTCGCCAAAAAACTCGAGAACGAAACGGCCTGACGTTTTCCCTCGGCGGCGCGAATTGCAATTAATTAACAGCGCTCTTAGCACGGAACTAATTGGGTCAGCAGTCCTATTATCAATTAAAATCGAGACGCAAAACTGCGCGCGCCGCTCGCACGCAACTTTCCGCTTTATAAAACCGCGCGGCGCTCCAAATTCCGCGATGCGTGAACTGCGGAAAAACGCGGCCGCGAGAGGCAAAAATAGGAATTAATGCGGCAAATCTGCGCCATCAGAGAAGAGAACGAGCGCCGTTGGAAGTTGGAACTACTGTTTGGCTAAACTTCATCTTTGAATATCATATTTAGCTTACTGCTTCTGCTTGGTGGTGTAATTAGAAACCGTGGAAAAATAATACTCTTTTTTTGTTAACATTCGAGTAAGATCAGTTTAATATTGTACTTAAAAGTAGTGAATCAATATTAAGCGTAATTCATTAAATCAAGTTAAGAACAACTATTTTATGTCTTTAAAAAGATTATTGGTTGTATGCCAATTAGGAAATTGGCAAAATTAGATGGTTGCTGACAGTTCTTTTAAAAGTAAGTACCGATGAAATCAATTATTGAAAAAAATAAAATTCAATAGTATTGATTGTATTACAAAGTTAAACATAATATTATATAAGTTTCTTGCTTTAAATAATAAATTTATTTTTAAAAATCAATAATAAAGTATCGAAATGTAAATTATAAAATCTGCCTTTTAATTTAACTTAATAATGTACATTATATACACATAATTAACGCAAGCATTTATTTAATTTGTATATCAATATAAAGTATCGTTGAAAGTACCACTCGAGAACAACCGACTGCAGGCCGCGGTTTTTACTTTTTAATTCATTGTTGATAAACTAAGAGGACAGTCAGCTTATTTTTCCAGGCGGTAACTTGGCATTGTAACTGTAATTCTCCGAGTCCCGGGCACTCAAACTTCGCCTAGAGATAACGCGATAATCGCCAAGTTCGTAATGCAATTTAATGCCGTCGCTGCTTCGGAGCGAACGGATTAGACGCGCAAAGGGCTTGATATTTGGTTGGTGTGTGTGTGTGCGCGCGCGCGCGTGTGTGTCTGCCTGCACTGACTTCTCCTCAAGCTCGATTGGGTACATATTAATTTCGGACCAGATGCAAACTCGCCGTTTTTCGGCAGATGCAAATCGTCGCGGACTTGATGGAGCGAAAGGGGGTGGGGATTTATCGAGTTTGAGCGCAGTAAATTTTGATAAGAGATAAGGTCGCACGCCGACCGTGGATTACAAAAAAGTTTGTCCAAGCTTGGAAGCGGGAAAGTCTGTTAGTTGGAACGCGGATTAACTTAAATAAGGCCTGTCGAGATAAGCGTTATATTCTTTTCTCGCCTTTCCTGCTGCTTCTGCTGCTGCACCCGCTGAGAGAGAGACTATTTATGGGGAAAATATAACGAGACGATTTATCGGCTTCCCAGAGCGAATTTGACTGTTGTGCAAAGTTCAGCACGAAAAGCTGCTTCTCCCCTTTATTCCTTGTCGCGGTGTTGCTGTTTATGCGGTAATTATGCTGTTTAAAGGAGTTGCAATATTTTTCCCTGCGTTTTTTAGCTCAACCTAAAATGGTTTTGAAAAATATTAGATTATGTTGTCCATTTTTAATGTTATTATTTTTATTCGTTTGTTCACAACGTCGAGAATGATTTCGTTTAATTTGAATCACCCTCTGCTGATCTCTAAAAGAATTCCTGAAAACTTTATGTCGGGCACGTAAAGAATTCATTATCGCAACTTCAGTATCTCGCCGGAACTTGGTTCTTCGCGGTTTGGGGGTAAAAGCAGTGACTTCTACCAGAAAACGATTTCATTTTCGGAGAATTCTCTTAAAATACTTAGGCTAAATACCATCGGTGCAACGGCGTTAGTTAAAAAAAAAAGTGGCGCCCAAACGAACAAGAGCTAATAACGAGGGCGCCGCTTCGGGATAAAACTTTCGAGTGCTCGCGCGAATTCTTTTCCTTATTTCCTTCCCTCGATCACCCAACGCTCTTTCTCATTTGCCGTTAAATTTTTCCTCTCTTTTTTATCTTAATCGCTCATTTTCCGGCGAGCTTATTCTTTTTTCCTCTGCCAGCTGTTCTCTCGCCAGAGATTTTTCTCCTTTTTTGGGCGCCAACTTGTTACAGATATAAGGGCGCGGAAATGTTTGCCTTCGGGCTAAATATTACTTTGCCGATGCAGTGAAAGTTCGGATTGCATTGTTTTACGAGTAAAATAATTCTGTTTTAAAGTTCGGCGAAAAAGTTTGTCGTCAATGGTTTTTTTTGTTGTTGCTTTTTTGTACGCAGAATTCTTTGCAATTATGGGAATAATTAATTAGGTGCATAGACAGAGTATATAGTTTTAATGAGTAGTAAATTTGGTACAATACAGAGATAATTATGATGATGAAGTTTTAATATGCTGAGAGTTTAGTATTTACAGATTCTCAGCATCAAATTATAAAATTTATGCTTTCTTGTGTGTAATGAAATGTTCTAATAAATAAGCAGATGTTTTTTATAAAATAAAAAATTTTTATTTTTATTACTTTTACGTACTTTCGATACTGTAAGATGAAAATTTATTATTATTTATCATTGCACAGTAGTATAAAATTTTAGTCGTAAAATTGATATATTTAAAATACGATATTGCAGTAATTCACAAAGATACATAATATCATTGCATAATGTGCCGTAATAATAAAAAAGTCGAAGCACAAAACGTTTCTCCGTTAACGTAACAGTAATCAAATCAAACGATATCTCACAAAATCCGCCAGTAAATACTCGGATTATAAAATTAAACAAGACAAAACGAATGTTTGTTTAAAGAAATTAATCATCAATCCGGTAATTCACAATAAATCGTCAAAGCAATAACGTTGAATTTATCGAAATCCTTTGATTCCAGAGGAACGATGCAATGATAATCACGACTGAGCGCAAAGTGCGCTCGAGAGTCGATCATGACATTAATCGTTATGCATCGGCGCATTTACACGATTGATTCTACATTCGAGCTCTGAAAGCATCACTCGAGCGACATCATATCTAAAGGTCCGCGCTCCAAGTGTGCGGAGTTCGCGCGTGAATTTATGCCGAGATACGCCTGCAAACGAGCGCTGAAGCTCTTCCTCCTTTCTTTCTTCCCTGAGTGCTGTGCCGCTTCTTCGTCGGCCGTTTATGTTACTTTAAATACATCGTTTTCAGCGCGAAGTATTCACTCCTTCTTTAATCATGAGTGAATATCGTCACGTAAAAGATCTTTGTGCCCAGATAGTATCTATGTGGGTGCAGTGTTGACTCGTGCGAGAGCACTCTTGAATGGGATTCCTCTTGCATTCGTATCTTAATGCAGAAAATGGAATTTAAATTCCTATTGTATTCTTCTACTTCATGGTATCACTTTACGATACTTACTGTAGAACGGATTTTGATGTTATTTTGAGGATACTTTAGCCTGGTAAAATGACATCTTTAGAGATGGTTAAAGTAGTTAGAGGCCTAAAACTGGGCCAATTTTTTAGCATTAATACATTTTTTTAGGTTTTTATCCAGCAAGAAATGGATATAGAGTTATAACAATTTTTGATTTACTAAGTATAATGAAAATGACAGAATGCGAGAGAGACGGAATCGGAAGGTTCGAGTTTTCCTTTTTCATTGTGTTCATAAAAAGTAACAGATGTATTGTAGAGAAAAGTATTATTTTGGTAACGTGCATGGAATTATTAATTTATATAATATTTCAATACACGGAGAATAAAGTTCCTTAATTTTTACAAATATTTTCTGAAAATTTACAAGTATAATAATTTGGTAACAGAATGAGAGTTTTGAAAATTTTACAGAACAGTCTAGAAAATATTTCGATTTATTATAATAAATCGAAATATTATGAAAAAAATGTATTAACTCAATTCTACGAAACGAGATACAAGCAGAGCTAAACAAACAACCGAGAATTTATATTTGAAAACATTTTGAAACTGCGTGAAAAAATCCTGTTGACGCGTGGATAATCGAACTTGGCCCTCCGAATTGACAGCCGAACGCCTTACCGCCTGAGCTACATAAGAATATTTATATTTGATGATTCGAATCGCCGTAATATATTATAACTCATACGTAAATTGATTTAAATTTTAAAAATTATGTATGATAATAATTTAATAATATTTATGTCATTTTTTAAAGACAATCAGTTTAATATTGTTTTAGTTAAGTTTTTTTTATTATAAATTGCAAAAGATTTTTTGCAAACGTTGAGGTTATGATTTTGATGCGTGGATTCAATGCCGGTTCTTGCGCATGCGCGTGTACAAAATTACTAGACTTTTTTTGTAAATAGTGCAATAAAATTCTGCGTTATTCAGAATGCTGTATAGTAATTTATATCTAAAAATATTTTAAATTTTTAGAACATATTATGTAAAATTTAAGGAAAATCTCGTAAAAGTGCTCAGTTTTCTAGTCTGTTACCAAATTATCAATCTTTCTACTAAAATTTCTGGAAATATTTGTAAATGTTCTAAAATTATTTTCTCCGTATAGGTGTAGTGCAAAACTGATTAAAAATGAAACATAAAGACAATGTGCTAGAAGGACCAAAAAAAAGTTTCACTTTTGTATAAAGAAAAACACCTAATCTTCGCAAGCAATAACTACTTTGTTGACCATTTTATGTGTTCATATTTTTATTAGAGTGGCAAGAGCTCTTTTGTTTATAAACATCAAAAGATAAAAATTCTTTCATTTATTTGAATGCATAAATGTTTTTTTATTTACGAAGTTTGTTTTTTTAATTAAATGAATTATATTTTAAAAATACAATTTCTATCATTAGAATTTACGCCAGAGATAATTTGATAATCTTTTGTTGCAGTTGTTTTGAGTAAAAAAGTTTGGTTTAAATAATTTGGTTTCAAATGGTAATTGTAAATGAAAATAAATAGAAGTATAAAAAGAGTTAAAAATTAAAGAACTCTAGAAATTTTTCCATCTCCTCAATTCATTCTCGAGTCAACGCTAAAAAATCTCCTCGCAACAAATAAAGCGAAAAAGAAATAAATCCCAGCGAGTACATTTCATCGCGCGCAAACGCGTCCTGATTTAGCCATCCATCGTCACCAAACGAAGCCACGTCCGCCGCTCTCGCGCTCCCCGACGTTCTGGAGCCTTCCTCCCAAGTTCCTCCATAGCGGCTCTTCGGTCCCGCACGTCACACCGCGCGTGCAACAGCCAGATCCGCTCCGCGCGTATGTGCATATACGCGCGAGCCGCGCGAGCTTTGACCGCAGGACCGCCGGCGAGCGTCGCGCGGCGGCCTTCCGACGTTGCGTCACGCGCCGAGCGATTCTCAGCTGTAGCCCCTGCTGCTTGCAGCTGAGCGCCCGAAATTGCCGCCATCTCCGCCGCCGCCGCCGCCGACGCCGCCGCTGTTTATTAAAGCGCCGGGAGTCAAGATAGAGTATATTGAGTTTTTTTTCCACGTGATTCCGTCGCCGGCGATATGATGCTGCTCGGCCCGTGTTATTGTGCTCTCGGAAGCGTCGGAGAGGCTTTTTGTTGAGGAGGTTTCGCAGGTTTTTTTTTTGAACGGTTGCCGTAAGAGAGGCTTTTGAACTCTTTTTTGGGGCAATGACGTTGGTTCATATTTTTATTGCAAAGCTACGTGAGGCGAAAAAAAGTTTATCAATAATTTAAAAATGTAGTAATAGTTTTTACTGAATAATTCACTGCTATGGGTTTGTGACGTCCCAATTGGCGAATTTATTTTTAGGAAAATTTTGAGCTGCTTTTTATTCGTTTCATCTACAGCACTGCGTTTTATTGTTTACTTTATACGTAACATTGACAAAAATTTTAGCATAGAATGAAAAACTCAAAACTAAACTCTAAAAACTAGTTCAGTGTAAAAATATTTTTTTACAGTGCTAATATATTTTTATTTGACAAGCATAATTGTTTCCTAAAGTTTCGACAATTTAATTCGTTTTTTGTTTTGAATTAGAATTTTTATCGAATCAAATAAGTAATCTTGAAATATTTTCTAATTTATTTAGTACATATACATATTATGTTTATAAAATTTTTTGTTATTTATAAATAATCATTTTATGAACTACAATAAAATTTTGAAAATTTGGAAATGATATGCAAATTCCAGCCTTAAAGTTGAAAATGGATGTTCCTGTATGCATTATGTATATGAGGCGTTTATTGTGGGAAGGGATTTTCTTGGATTTTGATATTTTAAGCAAACCGCAGAAACTTGGTTATTATTATTGTAAGAACATATTGCAAGAAAATATAGAATCTGATAAGTAATGAAAAAATTTATCATTAAATTTATTTTAACGAAATATAAAACTGCTCTGATTTAACTCAGTGTTACAAAGTTTAAAAAGTACTTAAAATTTTAAAATCTAGTCAACTTGCATGAAGCGAAGCTTACACCAGCATAAATTTAGATTAACTATAAAACAGAAAGAAAAGGCAATGGACCGAACAAAAGAAGAGAGAGACCGAGAGTCACGATGGAACTTAAACGCCTGAAAGATGCAGAAAGTTGAAAACGTAAAAGTCGACGTAATATATGTAGCGGTCGAACTGTCCAGATTGAGGTAAAAAGCAAAAAGGAGATGCTGTAAGTCTTTACGGGATGTTTGTTTTTGCCTTTTCTTTTCGAATACGTCTTTCAAAGTCATACTGAAGGATGATGCTTTCAGAGTGTTTATTACGAAAAGGGGTTGAGTCGCTTGCTGATGGTTTCCAAAAGATAGTAAAAATATACGAGCCTTTTGATATTTTGCAAGAAGTTGATATTCTAAAGAAAATTGAACGGCTGCTTTTATTGATCAGATTGTGTATAAGCTTTTTATCTGTTACGTTGGTCATTTAAAAATATTGCATTTTTTGGAAACGTTTGAAAGTTAGTTATTCATAAAAATAAATCATAAATGTTACAGGTTTATTTACCATAAAGTAATATTTTTACCAAGTGAAAGTCTATTAGCAACCTTTAGTCAAAATCTTAAATCAACGAAAACTTTTCCAAGAATATTTAAAAATTATGAACATTAAGCTGTAAACTGTAATTTATATTAAAAATTGTAGTGAATATTACATGATTGGTCCAGTACATTGTCAAGTAAATTTTTAATTAAAGTAGTGAACGATGAGAAATTCAAATTACACGGAGAGGAAGGCTGCTTTTTAACATCCTTTTGGGACTTCATTCTCTAAAGGCTTTACTCGGGAGACGCAGGAAAATTACGTAATTGTAAAAACCTCGTTACGTGCATGTTCCCAGTTAAGTTTTTAGTCCATAAACGCTACTTGTCGTACTAATATAAATCCCTGAAACTGCTTTTAATTCTCGCGGAAGAACGGCGAATTTCTTTTTTGGCGACTAATGATTATGCCTCAGCTAATTATTCGGCAGCATCCTTGTCATCATCTTCGTGCCGAGAATCGATTGAAACTCCGTTGCCCAGTGTCCGCTAAGCCTATCCTTTGACGCTGTTGATTGTGGAGACATGTTCAGTAAGCTTACCTCGGGCCCTGTCATTATTGTTATCGCAAGGGTTGACCAATGCGTGCACCGCTGGCACTGTCCACATAACTAATTGAACGGACGCTTATGTTAAAGGTCATACCGACAGTAGTACATAATTAGATAGCCCTGCTGTATACAGTCTCAGATAGACACAATCAATGAGCTTTCTCCAAGGGGCCACATCTGAGCGAAAATTTAGTTATACAGTAGGTCTAATGGATTATACGCTGCATCCCCCAAGAATAGCATTATTAGGAATATAATGATCTACGTAGAATGAAATAAGTAATTTATTTTAGAATAATTAGACCTGATTCTATCACTTATATTAAATTAATTCGAGTAAAGCGATTCTATTTCATTTTTATGATAAAAAAATTTTCTAATTAATTATAAATTTAGAACAGACTTTTCAACAAACAATTGTTGCCTTCATCAGTATAAAAATTGATGAAATTACATCGATTTATAATATTTTTAGATAATATTTTTAGATTGAGCAACTTTCATTATTACCTTATATGACTCGTATAAGAATTTGCATGCATAAAGTTAAATTTGTGTAAATCCCTAATAAACTGATGAAACAATTACGGGAATAAGAATCTGAAATTTTATACCAAGTTACAAAATGAATGTAGGTTTTTTATTCGTTTATTTTATTTAAATATTTTATTTAAAGTATGAATAATATATTTTATTTAAAGTATGAATAAATAATAACAGTAAATACGTTTCATCTTTATTCATTGTATTGTTGGGAAAGACTCCACTGGTTATTTATTTTACATGAAATAAATTGTCTGTACGTTTAAAGCTAAAAAATCGTTTCGGAGGAAGTAAAATATAAAATGCATTTAGCTTTGCAACAAAATTACAGAGAAATATAAGAAATTATATTTAAAGAAAATTCTTACCAATAAGTCAATGATTACACTGGATTACCAAATGGCCAAATGGTAGTGAACAAATATTTAAAGCAGTTCATAGAAAATATTTGAAATTATAATTTCTCTTCCTAATTTTTCCTAAAAGAAGATTAAAAATTCTTTTAAAATCTTCATTTTGTTTGCCAAAAAAGAAGAAAGCAATAATCACCCTAACTTTAAACCCCCTTAGCTTGCATTTCCAATAACACCATAAATCAATTATTTATCCTCTTTCGTTTCTCCCGAGACTGTACCCCCGAGCCAAATACCGTTGCAACGTCCAAAAAAAGAGCCGAGAGACGATCGGAGAAAGTCCTCCTCCTGCAGCAGCAGCCAAACGAATTTCCGATCCCTTTAATACTTATACAAGCGAATCCGTGGAAGAGCCGAGAGCGAGAAGCGGATAATCCCATATTAATAGCCGCGCTTCTGCTCTAAAAAGGCGCAAAAACCCCTCGCGACTGTCCAATAAAAACGAGAGGGCGCTGTTCGCGAAAAAAAGTGGCGCCCAACGAATCAATTCTGCGCAGCGCTGCGCGCCGCGACAATAAGCCGGGGCGCGTTGAATAAATTCCCCGCGCCGACGCATATTTCTCGTTCTTCCGAGCGAAATCCCTTTATTGGCGCTGAATTATCCGCGCGCGCGACCGTGTCTGCTATTTTCTTTTTTCACAAGAGGGAGAGAGCGCGATTACGCGGATTACGGCGATTCGTTTGTCGAGCGAACACTGCCGTACGTAGGCTTTCTTGCTGATGTTCGTTTCTTCTGCCGACGAAGATGTATGGCTGCACGTGTCGACGTGAAGCGAAGCTTAGCGATCGTTAATTTCGCTGCTTTTTTTGGAGACTCTTTTCTACAAGATAATATCGACTTTGTTGTTATTTAGCAAACTAGCGAATTTATTCTATAAATTAACCAGTTTAACCGTTTATTTAAGTACACCAAGTATTAAGGAAATCTAAGAATAATCTTTAAAAATAAATTAAATAATTGCAGAGTCAACGAAGGACAAGAATATTTAAAAATCTTACATAAAGCTGTTGTAATTAAGTCTGTGATAAAAATGTTACTGTTGGTTTAAGAATTATTTTTCAGTAGTCGATATTTATCAAAATTAAATCATTAGTTAGATTCGAGTTCAGAATATAAAACAGTACTTCGACAACAATGTAAGTGTTGCTTATGAAGGAGGTATTGTTGTACAGTTTGTTAACTTCTTACAGTTGCGCAGCAACTTAAGACTGAATGAGATATTCTTGTATATTCTGTTATATTCTGACATCCTAAGACTCTGAAGCGCTTAGTCATTCATACTACTAACCTTAAAAACCGTGGTTACGTTTCACTTGTTTTATTCGTGCAAAATCTGCTATGCATATGTATCTAATCTAATACTAATCAACGGTGTGATTACGACAAGTCCGTAAACTAGTTAGTGCTAATTAAATGTGTGGATAAGTCTTGATTTTTATAGTTCTTTTGTATATTTGCATATTATAACCCGTGTAAAAATTGTATAGAATATGCATAATTATTGCATATACGTTTCCCCAGGAATGGACATTCATATATATTCATGCGCAAAATGTGGAAAAAACGAAAGACAAAAGCAGAAAGCTTAGCGAAAAATTTTCTGTTTTTGTGTTTTGTTTTCTTGTAGTCTGTAGGTTAATTATGTAGTTTATAGGTTAATTATGCATATACTATGTGTATTCTATGAATGTCCATTCCTGGGGAAACGTATATGCAATAATTATGTATATTCTATACGATTTTTTTTACATGGGAATGATAGTAAAATGTCATTGCATAGGATTTGAAGAAGCTATTTTAATTTGGTATTTTTTTCTGTTTTCAATAAAAGAGTTTATGTCAATTATTGTACTTTAAATTCTTAGACGTTTAGAGTACAAGTAGTTTCAAAGTAGCTTACAGAATAATTTATTTTAACGTCCGAGAGACTTATGTTATAAAGTTTTATTTCTAGTTCCAATTCGAAATTTTAAACTGTCTATCTTTCTAGTTCTACTAATTTTACTTAATAAAAAATGTAATTATTTACAAACAAATATTATTTTTTAACAAATTTTATAATAACAATGTACATTAGAACATGTCTAGTCTCTTCTGGTTATTAGAAATGCCTAAATTAAAAAGAAAAAAGAAAGTTTTTTTGTGTAATATATTAATAAATTTACATTTAGGAATTTGGAAATGTGCATTAAGAAATTCTAGTTTAAGTTTCAATAAAAACAAGTTAAAACGCAACACAAAGCATCTTCTACAAAAAGATTGTAATAAATTTTGAACATTATTTAAAGATTGTAAATAATCACACTTTATAATTCGAAGCTCGAGGCGTTGCATAATTTAACTATGAATATTTTTGCAGTAAATTTCCTTCCTCTACCAGGGTAAAAGTTCGTGAGGTCAAAAGATTAATTTATCCGTAAATTAAACGCATCCAGTAAATGTATAAATTCTTCTTCTTTACAGCTTATTATCAGCATCTAAATCTTTGTCAAATAATCACACTTGCAAGTTCATAAATATTAACTGGGTTCGCTCTCAATCAAAGTGCTTAAACTCATAGTTAACTCAGTTGCAAATCTTATTTTCGCCTCATTATTTATCGCATGCATAACAAGTACAGCTCCTCCTCGTAGTCATATTGCGCGATTACATAGCTAATACAAAATAACAGGTGGCGGGACACTAAACTTCGTAATCGGATTACGCTAATAGATCTCGATGTTTGCTTTTTCCCTGCCTACAATTTACATTAAATTATCTTGACATTAATAAAATATGTAATATTGTTCTCCCGCTTCCCTCCTCTTCCGTCTTCCTCTAATCCGCTCTCTGTTTTCTCATCTGGCGTATATACGAGAGCAGGCTGACACCGGCAAGTTTCCGTTCCACGTGCGCCACATCTTCTTCCTTGACTCTCTTCCACCTCATATATATAGAGGGTGTGCGGAAAGTAACAGTCTTTCACGGCAAATGGAAATTTTTCAAAACATTCTGAATATGCCTTTTGCTGTAGTATTGGTTTTTAAACATTTATTTTGCTATATCTCATATCAGCAAGAGCCATTTAGAATACTAAATTATGAGTATTTCTTAAAATTTGGTTAATTTAAAACAAATTGTTTTTAGGTTTATACCTCTACTTAACTTTAAAAAAGTTTGTCAGTCCAAAAAGGATAAGTACTAATAAGATACGCGTATAGATAAAGTTATGTAAAAGAAAATGACCTATTTGTGAACCTCCTAGAATTTAATAGATTGATTTAGGGTACTATACAAATTGAAAAAATACAGTTTTTTGACATATTTATAAAAATCAAGTGACTATAGATTTCTGTAAGAAAATCGCGATTACTTAGACACCAACGTTCAAACACCACATTGGCTTTTTTAATCACATTACAGTAAACATTTTTTTCGTGTTGGCGGAGAGTCAGAAATGATTGTAGATATATATA
>JAWWEM010034775.1:0-15255 GCA_035582935.1 Ormyrus thymus | reverse complement strand
GCAAAGTTCGATTTTGCGAACGTATTTGCGTGTGCAAAATGCCACTTTCCCACACTTCAGTGGTCTTGTAGTTAAGCTTGCGGGAAAGTAGTTAAGCGTGCGGGAAAGTTACTTTCCCGCACGCTTAACTACAAGACCACTGAAGTGTGGGAAAGTGGCATTTTGCACACGCAAATACGTTCGCAAGATCGAACTTTGCGCACGATAATAGGAAAATCGGATTTACGTATCGAAAAGTATTGTTCGAAACACGTGAGAAACATGATTCTCGGGCGACTAATTATCACCCTCCCCAGGTAACCAGATGGCCAGATAACCAAAGTAGACACCGCGAATATTGGTTGAATGCTGTTCCAAAGATGGCTAAATAATCAGGGCAGACACCTCCTCAGGATTTCTCATCTTATTTTGTGATGTGCAAACTTTGAAATAAAATGAAATCGACTGGACAATTCCGAGTATACGTATCCGGATGACATGAAGCTCGAGGAGGTTGCTAGGTTGAATGCTGGCCAAATATTGTTTGAATGCTGATCCAATAATAGGTAGATAATTAAGTCAGACACCTCCTCACGCTTGTGCTCCAGATACATATACTCGAAATTGTTCGCTTGATTTCGTTTCATTTCAAATCTGTAGATTTTTACAAGCGCTAATCATTTAACAAATTAACGAATTTCAACAGAACAGGCGCGTGAAATTATTCGGGTGCGGGGAAAATTCAAATTTTCAATTTTTTGCATAAAAATTGATTTTGGGACCATTATTATTTAATGGTAATCTGCAGTTTTTTACAAGCGCAAACAACACCCATAGATAATTTTATTGTAAACCAATTATTTATGCAATGTAAAAAAATTTCCCGTTCCGCAAATTCGTATTTGCGTAGTTTATAAAATCAATTAACAAAATAACAATAATATCTAATTCTGATAAAAATTAATTATGTATATAAAATTAAAATCATCAAAATGTTATAAATAATCAATTTTTATCACAAATTAAATACGGGTGCCGTTTGTGCATGAAAAGTTCTGTTGAAAATCGTTATTTTGTTAATTAATTGATTTTATAAATTACGCAAATACAGATTTGCGGAATTGGAAATTTTATAAATTGCATAAATAATTTGATTTAAATAATTGATTTAAATAAATAATTGATTTACAATAAAATTATCTACGAGTGCTGTTTGCGCTTGTAAAAAATGAGAGATTACCATTAAAATAATGCATGGCCCCAAGATCAATATTTATAAAAAAAAATTGAAAATTTGAACTTTCCCTAAAACTAAAGCACGCGCTAACCTTTTATTAGTATTTTTTTTAACAATTTTTTACGCGCAATCGATTTATCTAATAATATTTAATGACTTTTCATATGAGGAGCTAGCTTCTAGAAGCTTTACTTGTTCTATGTTCGTACGCATCAGTTTTAACCTGAAATAAGCAAAGATAAATGTCTCAAAATAACTTAAATTAAATCAATTTTTTTACTTGAATTGTAACATTTTTAGTTGATATATATTGAATTCAACACTAAAGTGAACATCGCAATAGCATTATGTCGGCCGGAAAAAGTAAGAATCATTCATTTTTTAAGAGTGTATAATGTTTTTTACACTTAAGTGTTTAAGATTATTCATCACTTGTAAATTGAACATTGACATTTTATTCTTTTCTTTAAGCAGAATATTTTTCAATAAATATTGTACAATTGTGCAATGATAAAATTTAAAAGCAAATAGTAGAAAGAATAAAAAGTGATGTTTACATAATAAGCTCGATCCATCTGTTTTTGAGAATCATCTGTTTCTGATTAAAGATTTTTTATAATAATTATAAAATAAAACTTTATTTTCAAAGTTATCTGTTTAAAATGTTAATGCTTATTTTATACATATAATTTATTTGAAATATTATACAGTGATAAATATTAGGCTTTTTTAAAACAGCTGTATTATATTTACTTATTTTAGTTGCAAAAGTCAGTGCTCTTTGGAAGCAAGGTTGGACAGAGATTCCAGAAATTATGGGATCCTCATTGCTGGCTGTTATGGGAGTAGTAGTAACTTTTACTATGTACTACCACACAAAATGGAATTATGGATTTAGTCATAAGTACTTGGAGCATTATTTAGGTAAATAATTTTTTTTATTCTGTTTAATAATTAACTGTATTACAAAGAAACCGTATTAATTATTATGAATATTTGGAATAGTTTTTAAAAAAGTTTCACAGTTTTGATGTATTTTATCAATTGATGAAAATAAGTAAAATAAAATGTTTTTACTAAAATAATTTTATAAAAATTACTAATTTACCATTAATAATTTATAAATTGTTTTTGTTACAGTCATGAGGTCAGATGACCCCAGAATTCCCAGGATTCAAAAGTATTCTGTTTTGGATAAATAAATAATTTTCAATTTCAATAAATTCTTTGTTATAAATAATAGTTTAATAAACTTTGGCTAGTGTTAAATAAGTTTCATTTATTACGTCTCCTAATCCTTTAAAACGATATATTTATAAATTATTTGCCTGTATAAAATAATAAACTTAAATGTTTTATTTTTGTTAAATCAAATATTTATGTATATTAAATAGGCGAATTTATATTTTATTTTGGCGAATAATTAATTAAGATAAAGTTTAAAAATTGTTTCTGAAAATGAGAAGGAAGATTAATGAAAATACACTTTTAAATGTTGTTAAATTTAATATAATCTTAAGAATATACAAGTAAAAATTCAGTGATCTTTCATTATGATCATGTTATTAGGATTACTGATTAACGGCGACCGCTTACTTTCGACCATCCACCTGCTTCTTCATTTGACTGTCTCGATGGCTTTTCTTCTTTACTGTCTAACACTGCACTTGCTTTCCTAAAATAAACAGTAATAATAAAGTAAAATTGAAATTCATAGCTTCACTTTGACAAACAGTTCAGTGAACTACTTACTTTTCTGGTTCTTTTATAGAGTCTTTCTGAGGGTCTTTTGATGCATTAGATGCGTTTCTCCAGTTTTCATGGACGGCCGGTCGTTCATCTTGATAAAATCCTCTGCGTTCCGGCATTCTTTCACGGTCCTCTCCGCGACGACCACCGAATCGACTACCCTCGCGTGCTTCCCTTGGTCCTTCTCTTGATTCTCGTACATCACGAACATCGCGACCATCGCGTTCTCGATTGTCGCGAATATCTCTGCTGTCGCGACCATCGCGAGGTTCGCGATCCTGTCCCCAGGATCCCTTCTCGAATTTCCTATCCTTGTCGCTGAATTCTCGGGCACTAGGTCTCCAGTGCTGTCCAGTCTCTTCTTTGTCGGAAATCCACTTGGAGTCTTTTCCAGGTCCATCGTCTTTCAAACCGCGCCACACACTGTCGCCGCCGCCGCCGCCGGCTGAAAAAATATTGCGTTATTAAATAATAAACTAAAATATAATGGAAAGATTTTGATAAAAAGATATTTACTTCGTTTTCTCCAATTTGATCCTGAAGGATTTCTGGTATCCATACCAGATACCTTTACCCTCTCTTCCTCTAATTTGCGTTCTATTTCCAAGTCCTTCTGCCTGGTTATTTCGGCCTGTTTTTGCAATTTCGCCAATCGTTCGGCTTCCTTAGCCTGCTCTTTATCTCTTCGAATTTTTTCTTCCTCCTCGCGCTTGGTTCTTTCTTCTTCCATGCGTTTTCTTTCTTCTTCCTGTCGAGCGCGCAGTTCTTCTAATCTCTTCTTCTCGGCCGCTTCAGTTACATCCTTCTCCCATTGTGACTTCCTATCCACCTTCCTCTGCAACTTACGTTTCAAGACGCGTTTAGATCTTTCTTCGCTCAATTTAGTTTCAAAGTCCTTCAGCTTCTCCAGGTATATGCTCTTGCGTTCCGCGAGGATCTTCTCTAAGAATGTATCAGCATCTGACTTCATCCTTTGCAACCGCTCGCGAGTTGCAACAGCTTGATTTCGCTCTTCAATAGCTGTCTGAATTCTTTCGGCTTCTTGTTGGTCCCATAGCTGTTTAGCCTGTTCAAGCTTCTCTTCCATAGCTTTTTCAAGCAGCGGAATTTCGTCGAGACGTTTAGCTCGTTCAAGATAATCGACCTTCTTTTCTTGTGATTTAAGTTTCTGCTGCATCTCTTTTCTCTCCTTTTGTAGCTCCTCCGCTTCGCGTGCTGCAATTTGCTCGGCGTCTAATTTCTTGATTTCGTCCTCATCCAGTTTCTTCAAAACTTTCTGTCCGTGACTCGTCTGAGAGATCTGCTGCATTTTTTCTTTCAGCGTTCTGTCCTTAATCTGCTGAATCTCTGACTGTTGTCGTTTGCGTTCCCGCTCTTCACGTTCTTGTTCTAATCTCTTCTGTTCAGCCAACAATTGTTGCCTTTGTAGTTCTTCCTGGCGACGCATTTCTTCTTCTTCGCGGACGGAATTCATATGTTCGATGTATTCCTTTCGTTCTTCAATGATTTTGTGTCTTCCCAAGATTCGTTGATGCTCCTTTAGTTTAGTGTCATGGTAGTGTTGCACCATCATGGCTCTCAATTTTTCGCGTTCTTGTTTCTTCTTGTTAGGATTAATAATATTATTAGCGCGATGCAAAACAGTTGCCATGTTAACCAGCTGGCAACGGATTTGTTCTGATGGCATGGCTTGTAATACAGGACCATCAGGATGATCTTCTCTTTGAGCTTCCGATAAATCAACTCCAAAGTGTACGCACGTCTTGCCGTGATCAATTCTTATTTGCATGTCGTTATAACGAACACAGTCAACCAACAGACGTTCCAAATGGAATTCTGTCGTAAATTTGGCAAGTTCTATCAGTCTCGTGAATTGGATCGTTTGGTAAACTTGTGAAACCTGTAAAAAAAAATATAATTAATTAGTATTAATTACTTAAATAAATTTTACATATTATATATAGTTTTTGGTTTCTTAAGTACCTGATGTACTAATCGAACGAGAGTCACATCTTGCAGAGCAGGAATATACTGTACCAGTGGACTAGATTCATCTTGTTGCAAGTTTTTAACTACAGAATCTACTCTATCACAAAGTTCTAAAGGATGAAACTCAACTTCAAGCCAAGCATACAAATCTTGCAGTTGAGGAGAAGCCAAAGTTACAACATTAAGACGAACAATGTCTTTTAACAGAGATACTCTAGAAGGAGGCTGTAATAATCCTAACAAAACTGCAAGCTTTTGTGCTTTTTCTTGTGGACTCTTATCAGTTTCAATGAAACGATCAAATTCAGGATGAGCAGAAGGTAATGGAATGGATAATGTGGCTAACAGAACTCTATTAGCCATACGTTGCTGCTCTTCTGGGGACATATTCTTCTTCATGTCTCTTGAAAGCTGGAACAGTTTGAACAAAGCAGCTGCATGGAACAAATAATTTCCAGCTTTCCAGAAAACCATAGCCAACTTCTGGTAATAGTTAGCCATAGTCTTTGGAATTGGCATCTTTTTGGACAAATTCATCAGTCCATGAATATCTTCAATAGCTTTGTAAGCTTCTTGCCACAATTCCATCTGAATAGCAGAATCTAACTGATTCAATCTGGTTTCCAAGTTCAACTGTTGAGTTTCAAACTTATTTATAGATACATTAGACACCATTGGTGGTAGCTTACTGATATCTTCTAAATGTTTGCGCAATTTTTCGCACAATTTGCGAAATTCTGTTTTTCTATTGTATTCTAAACAAAATTGGAAAGCCATACGAGCTATATCATGATATAAAGTTTCAACATGAGCATTAGTTCTCAGTAATTCTAAGCACTGGCAATAAGATTCCCATAAAAATTTGACCCATGGAGTTAAAATAGTTCTGTCACTCCTATCTTGAGCATCTTCTCCACTAACAGCTGAGAGCAAAATACTCTCAGGTGTAGCTAAATTATCAAGATCATCAATATCAATAACTGCTTGCTGACTTTGCTTTCTTGCAGCATCTGTTTTTTCTTCGGCCATTCGTAAATAACCTCTTATAACATTTTCTAAACTGCCTACATTTACAGATTGAAACATATTTCTGTACTGGAAAAGACCTTCCTTGGCTATATGAGACTTTTTTAGTTCTACACATAATTCTAGGTACTTGAACATTATTGGTTCCAAAACTGACTCTGACCAGCTGTAAGTCCATTTTTTATTACGGAAAACTTCCTGTAATGTATCTAAAGCTCTGGCTTGTTTGCCAACTTCAATAAATTCTGAAATAAAAATAATAGGATCATATTAAACATTGAAAATAAATAAGAAAATGTAATTGTTGCTAATTATTAATATTTTTATTATAATTAAAAATGTTTTTTACTAAAAATGAAAATAATAAAATCAGAGAGATGGCACAAATGATTTTTAACTACCACTTTTCATATAATGAAGTTTCATTTGATAAATTTTTGAAATTTTTGATAAAACAAATTTTGCATTGCAGTTTTGGATAGTGTATTAACATTTAATAAATTAAATTAAATGTTATTAAGTTATATAAGTGTCAAATTTGGTTCACATTTAGGTCTATTTAATAACCAATTAGTACCAGTTTAGTTAACATAGGTAAATAATCTAATTATTATTTATTGTTAAATTTTATTGATCATCTTTATTTATTTTTATTTTTTAAAGTAATCAAGACCTACTTTTCTATTTCCTGACTGTAAATAATCTTGTGTAAAAAATTGGATAAAATCCAATTTGAAAATTCTTCAAGTTATTATAATTAATAGGTTTAAGTTTGAACTTTTTATTTTTATATTTTTCTACTAATTTAATAAAATAATTTAATTATTTATACACATAAATATAAAATTATCTGAATGTATCTGCGATAAAGTTTACAAGATTATCAAATCATGTTTATGAGTTGAATTGCAATACAAAAAAATTCTATCTAATCTAGATAATACAAAATAACACAAGTAATATGAAGCTTCCTTATATGTAACTTTAAAAATATAAATGTTTATATTAGTTTGAAAACAATTCTATTAAAGTAAAAATTATTAATATAATTCAAAAAACTAATAAATTTACTGTTTAATCTAAGACATCTGTTACATTGTCAAATCTGTTTTCATAGTATTTATATAAAATTTTATGCATAGAATACTTTTGTTACATAACTCAATGAACAATAGAGTTTTCTTTATTGAGAAAACAAATTGAAGCCATTTGAATTTTTAAATAATTTTTTGACACACTAAAGGAGTGGTCTTGCCTTGATCGCTACGTTAACAACTTAAGTGTAAGTTTATGATTAATTGTTTACAAAATTAATCCATTTTTTTCTTGTAAAATTCTGCTTATTTTTATTCCAATATTCAAGCCAATAAACACTAAAACCATAATTAATAAGACAATTAAAAAATTTCAAAAAATGTAAACCTATCTTTTTCCACTAAATTCGTAAAACCCTGATTGGTTAAAAAGATGCCTAACCTAAAAATCGCATTGCAAGTCAATTATCAATTAAACAATAAAAAATCAATTTACTCACCAGTAGCCCGCTTTAAAGCGTTTTCAGGTCTCTGACCGTACCTTGCCATTTTGAAAATGACAAACTACCCAACGTTTGCTTAATGGGAGTGCGTGCCGAACACCACGTTGGAGCTTTTCCGCGATCCAAAGTCGTAGCGGAATCTGCGTGGGGACGAAGATGCAAATCTGCTGGAATTAGAAGGAGTAGAAAATCTTTTCCTCCTCTCTTTTACATCACACAAGATGCGGAAAATCGCAGCCTCGTGGCTCGCAACGATGTCCGCTCTCTAGCTTCAAACCCACGCGCACATAAATTGTTAGATAGTCGTGGATGCCGGATTCTTGGTTTCACTAGATTTTGTTTGGTGACTTGGTGGCGAGGGTGGAGAACAGAGATATTTTTTTCACTATGTTGAATCTTTCAGGGAATAGAAGAGGAAGAATTATTTAATTTGTAACTTTTATTATACGAGAAATTCATTTAAATTATTAAAGTAAAAGTTATTTATATTAAATAGAAATTTTTAAGTATACTTTCAGCCATCTTTAAATTTAAAACGCTACTGTAGATGATTTTTTTCTTGGATTTTCCTAATGTTTAAGTTACGTAATTTCAAATGAATAGAAATTATTTGGTAATTTATTAGTAATTATAAATGTACAATGTGTACATATACAGTTGACATTGACATAATTTTGTTACAATTATTTAATGAAATTGTATGAATATCATTTTAATATTTTATTTTGGTTTGGCACCGAAACAGCTCCAGGCTTCAACCACTGTGCGCGTGGCGGCGCTGTATCGTGTTCATGCAGTTTGCTGTTTGCGACGAATTGGACAAATCAAATCTTTTTTCCATGGCATAGTTATATCAGAAGAGGTTAGGTCAATCCCAACATTCAAAAAAAAAAAATCAGAAGAGGTTATGTTTCTCAAGCCCAAAGAATGTTTAAGGTGCTGGTGAACGCTACAGAAATTAATAGTGTAAAAAGTGAATTAATAAGACATGACGGACGTACGAGACATTTTAGATATAGAAGCTCCTGCTCAGGAACTCACTAAAGAATCTATTATTGGTGGAGACAAAAAAATCAACAAAAGAAAATATGACTACAAAGTGCCAAAGAGACCTGAGGGAATGCACAGAGAAGTATTTGCTCTACTTTGCAAGGATAACAATGATGTTCCTCCACTGTTTCCAACAGATACAGGGAAAGGCTACAAACCCATTAAGGCCAAATTGGGTATGAAAAAAGTGAGATCTTGGAAATGGACTCCTTTTACTAATCCAGCTCGTGATGACGAAGCTGTGTTCCACCACTGGAGACGAGTGGCTGATGCTGGAAAAGAGTATCCATTTGCTAAATTTAATAAGAAAATTCCTATTCCACAGTACACAAATACAGAATACATGCAGCATTTAGTTGCTAATAGTTGGACTAAAGCTGAAACTGATCATTTGTTTGATTTATGCAGAAGGTTTGACCTCAGATTCATTATTATTCATGACAGGTGGGATCACAAGAAGTTTCCTTCTAGAACTGTTGAAGATTTAAAAAATAGGTATTATCAAGTTTGTGCTATATTGAACAAAACTAAAAATCAACATGAAAAGGTTTATGTTTTTGATTTTGAACATGAGAGAAGGAGAAAAGAGCAGCTGAAAAAGTTATTTGAAAGAACACCAGAACAAATTGAAGAAGAACAAATGTTAATGTCTGAATTAAGAAAAATAGAGCAACGTAAAAAAGAAAGAGATCGTAAAACTCAAGATTTGCAAAAATTAATTACTGCTGCAGATAATCAAACAGATTCGAGAAAGAATGATAGAAAATCATCAAAGAAGAGCACCAATTCAACAAGGCATAAATTAAATAAATCAGACTCATCTAATGTAAGTAATAAATTATTATTTTTTAATAATATTTTATTGAAATATAATATTTTATTATCATAAATTAATATATAGGTGGTAAAGTTACAAGTATCAGAGCCAACTGGTATCAAATTCCCAGATTTTAAGAATAGTGGTGTATCACTTCGTTCACAAAGAATAAAACTGCCTAGTAGTTTAGGACAAAAGAAATTAAAAGGCATTGAACAAACATTAACCGATATCAAGCTTGGTAAAATTTTATCTTGTCAAATAATATTTATTGCCCATTTATTGTATTACTTACTTAATTGCTACTTATTCGTTTTAGATTTAAATCCTCCACCCACTGAGAAAATTTGTCAGCAATTCAATGAGCTTCGAAGTGATATTGTTCTTCACTATGAATTAAAAGGAGCTTTGTTAACTTGTGATTATGAGTTGCAATCATTAAGGCATCAATATGAAGCACTTGCTCCTGGAAAGGTAACATTGAGTATTTTGTATTACTGAATTACAATAAATCATAAAGTGCTTGATAATTAATATTTATTAATATAAATATATTCTTTCAGACATTAGTTATTCCACCATCTTTACAACCAAAGTCTGAACAAGAAGTCAAAAACGATCTCATTGACGTTGTTGGTTCACCCAATGTAAATAATGTTACTTATTAAATATAAGATTTCTGTAACTTATGATGACGTAACGTACATTTTTAACATCAAATATCTGTCACTTAATTTGACCGCGATTTGTATCGATGCATAAATGGCACAAAAATGTTTCTACGTGTAATAAAGCTGATTTTTATTTTTATCCTTATAAGAAATAGATGTAATTATACATTATTTGTATAATACATTGATTGTAAATAATTAATAGATAATAAAATTTAATAGAAAATCATACTTTATAAAAATTAAATTTTGTTTCGTTGTATTTTAACCAACTCATACTTTTAATACGCTGTACAGATTACTTAATTAAAATAAAGAAAACTAGAACAGTTGTTAGGGTAGAAAAATTAAACTATTTTATTTACTCTAAAAAAGCAATTTTATTGCAATTTTTATATTTTCCAGTTTTATAAATAAGTCAAACATAATTTAAAATAATTTCTTCTCTGAACACTTAAATTATTCCGACGTTAATTAAAAAGTTTCCAAGAATTTAAATTTTTTTGTTGATTTTATAATATTTTAATTATCAATGTAATAAAATGATTTAAGTTATTCAATAATTTAATATGCATTCTAATAATTATTAACAATTCTAAATGATTGATTGAATCTCAAAGAAATCCACTGAATCTTTATGCATCAAAAAACTGAGCTAGAGCCGTTTTAACTCTGAAATAGAAAAATTTACTTATTAATTTAATCATAATACTTAAATATAAAAAATAATGTACCGTACATTATTGATTCGTACTTATCAAAAAGTTGTGTGTCTTTTGTGTGCCGGAGTTGCAATAAAATTCTGTACAGTCCTAATTCTTTCAAACGTGCTTGCCTTTGCGCTGCACCAGGTTCTTCGCGCCACACTAAATTACATACACAAAAAATAGCTGCCACTTGTAACTTTACGTTACTATGCATCTAAAATATTAAATAATAATTAGTATATATTCAATCAACGTAAAATAAGTAAATAATTTACTTTATACCTACCATATAATCCATTAATTTCTTTAGAACATCTTCGTTAGCCATTATATGGTCTCGAGCTCTATCTCCGTCAGCTACGTTTGCTAAAATACAAAGAGCTTGTTCTTTTACATCCGCAGGATGTACTGGATCCTCTAGTACTAAAATAACAGCTTGCATCACGTGTGCCGCGTGATCCGCCATAATTCTATCAATATGAGTCTTAGTTGAGAGGAGATTTCTCAGTAAACCCAATGTCTTCATTAAAACAGCTAATTCCGGGTCCGCGAGGAGACGAAAAATTTGATCTGTACCGAGACACGTTAATATCTGTGACTTCACTCTTTGTTCTGCTTGAAAAGCTACATTCATAAGAGCCCAGATTCCATTTAATCTAAGAGCTGGATCTGACCTTTTTGTTAAGGAACAAAGCAGCTCAACTCCACCTGACTCCAAAATTGGTTCTTTGCTTGGACTAAATTCTAAAAGTAAGTTACATAGCGTCCCGGAGGCTACAGTAAGTAAATCCTCCTCTCCTTCATTTTTTCCTGCAGATGAATTATAATGTTAAAATAATTGAGGCTTCTTTTAGCGTGAATCAAATTAACAAACCTTCCGATTTATCTGCACCATGTAGCAATTGCATCAATGGTCTCCAGACAGCATGGTCCTGAAATGTCGTCCGTAATTGTTGCACGCTCCTGGATAATGAATGAAGACAACGCACTGCCGCTAATCGTACTTTGGGGCCGCCGGGATCTTGAAGACCTGAGACTACTTGTTCCATTAAATTTTCAGTTTCAATGATTCTTTTACGTATATCTTCATCATTAGCTCCTAAAGAGGCAAATGCTCTAAAAGCTGCTTGCCTCATATCTTGTGATAGTGCTGCATCTTGTACCTGCGAAAATGTAAGCTATTACATGAAACGATCAATTGCTGATGAATTAAAAAATTAATAACGAAGTTAATTACTGTAGGATTTGGCTTTAGAAGTTCTGCCAATGTTGGTATTAAGTGATTACTAATGGAAGCAAGTCTTTGTAAATCCGTATCTACTTCAGTCAGGTAAGCCAGTGTTTCAGCAGCTGCCACTCTTTCTCTTGCAGGTCTATCTTTATGACAAAGTCTGATGAGACAAGGAAGAGCTCTGTAAACCACTCTGGGATCTGTTGCTGGCAATGCTTGAGCTCTATGCATGTAAGCTATACACCGTGCTGCTTCAAGCTGAATTAATGAATTTTTATCCCTGCCCATTAATTGTCCTAAAATAGCTGGTACTGACTTTCCTTCTTGTCCTTTTGATGTAGTTGTTGCAGCAATCAAAGATGCAACATCTTGATTTTGGTAGCACATGTTTGCAAGACATGCTAGTGCTGGTAGTTGAACATCGGCAAGTTTGCATTCTAGTTGAGAAGCTAATGTATTTATTGCACCACTTTTTAATAATATATTTTGTTCATCATTAGTCTGCAAAACAGATATCATCTTCAAAAATGAATTATTAGTTTATTTGATTTACTGCAATGTAATAATCAAAGTTTATTACCTTACACGCTGTAGTTAATATTATAGCAACATACACTTGACAATTGATAGATATATTTGACAGTTGTAAAAGATGAGCTACTAGTTCTGGATCTTGAAATATAGCACTTACAGGTGCTGATGAATGTTGAAAAATTGTTCGTAAGCATCTTAAACATGCTTCAACTAGAGCATTACGTATTTTTACATTTTCATTATTAGACACTTCTACAACACACGTTGATAATACTTGTAACAAAGAGTTGACAACACCTAAGTCAATCAAAGCTAAAACATGTTGGTCTGTTCCCTTAGCCAACGAACCTAATGTTACAGCAGATTCTAAACGAATCCTATCACTAGAGAAATTATTTGAATCACATAATAGTTGTAATAACCTTGGAACTACACCTTGAGCAATCACAGATCCCTTTTGACGATTACTACCAATAACAGAATTTTTCAAGCATCTAAAAAAAAAAATATGAATATGTAAATAGTATTGATTTGTAAAATGGATTTTATTAAATATACATATTTAGAAGATAAATAGAGTGAAATATTAAATATCAATAATAATAAACCATTAAAAATAACTGACCTAAAACTCAAATTTAACCTACACTTTTAGCCTATATTCTAGTTATTTATATTCAATGTTGTTTGTATATTTAGAATCAAAATTTATCAATATCTATTTATCTTTAAAACTGATGATTAAATTGAATTATAATTTTATTAAATGAAAAAAATATCAATTATAAATTTCTTGTAACATAAGCTAATATGAAAGGTTATGTGATCTTAAAAATTGAAAGATTATTGTAACTTGTTTAATAAAGTTGTGCAAGTGTTTTTAATTTCAACCAAAAAAACTATTTGTTTAATCTGGACTTTTTATTGATACCATTTAATTTATATAGACTTTAAATAACTTCAATTTATGGGTAAATTAATTTGTCAAAAAATTAAGTTTTTTGGTCAATTTTTCATAAATATGCAAACATCTTAAAGAAATGTAATAAAGATAACATATTTAAATACAATTTTCTACCTTATTCTTGTTAATAATAATAAGTGACTTACATGATTGCATCTAAACACTTTTGATGATCCTGAGAGTAGAGTTCATCTATGTAACTTCTTGAACTTTCTATGTCCTAAAACAAGAAATTCATCTTCTAATATGTTTAAAAACAAGCAGCAAAAGCTACTGAAAATCATAAACATCTTATCTAAAGCAAAGCCTATTTTTTAAGGTTATCGACGAAAATTGGCTTACCATAAAAGGTTGCATCACAGATACCATAACTTATTTCAGATTTTCGTCTTTTTGGTAAAATTGTTTACTAATCCTACTAATATTTATATACATGTATGTCTATATATAAACTTTCACGTGTAAGTTCACTTATTGAGTAAGGGATATACGTTTATATGCGCGCGATTACTGCTTCAAAGTCCTCGTTGAAAAATCAAATTAATTACATTAAAAAATAGCCACATGTCACGTTTTGATCGTAAGATATACAGTAATAAGCAGTAGAATCAGTGTAATACAACAATATACAAAAATTATTCGATTATAACCACCACAAATAAATAATAATAATAAACTTGAACTTCAAATATTTAGAGTCTGTGTACAATCATTGGGAGGCATGCGTACTATATTTTTGTTCACAGTTTAGGGTCTTCTATAATAAAAAGTAAGAACACATCACCGCTATATCGTCTGCTAAACAATTCAAATATTTTAATAAAAACTGTTTGCAACTTTTATATTAAACAATTATTAATTAAATATAATGATTCATTAAAATATCATGTACTTATGTTTTCATTTAATAATTATTAATAAGTAAAAAAAATAACTGCACCATCACGTTATGCAGATACATCAATTTGATTATAGAATTTATCGTCAGATTATTTATACTAGGGAGTAGGGATCAACAAATCGTAAATTAAACTAAATGACAACAATATTTTTAATATTACAAAAGCATTACATATAATACATATTTTACAATACTGCCTTATATAATAATAAAAAATATATAAAGATTTTTTAGAGCTAACTAATTAACTTATCATTCATTAATTATTTACGGGAAATAAATTGTAAGAGCTTTTTTTATTTTTATCTTTGGAATGTATTTCTTTTAAAAGATTGCAATGTAATATTGTTACTATCAATTATGATACATTTAAAATACACGCATTCATAATTAATAAATAAAATAAATAAGAATCGTAAACAACGATAATAAAAATATAACTATGAAAATAAATATGTCAATGATCAATGTTTACTTTTTTTTCAAGAAATGATTTACTATATATTTCCCTATAGTTTTGAATGATTTTTGTTTTTTTTTGCAATTCCTCTAACAGAGCATGTGAATGTCCTTCGAGAAAATCTAATTTTTCAGCCCGTTTCACATTAATCTTCTGAAGTTTAATTATTTGGTCAAAAAGTTTCTCTTTTTCCAGAAGCGAATCGTAAATCTTGCTTCTTTCACTTCGGCTGGTAGATTCATCGTGAGTATCTGAAATATTTATAATAATTATAGTTTAGTTTTACTTAATTTATTCTAATTTACTACTTTGAATAAAGTTGCACCTTCACTTGATAAAGATCCATTAGAATGACTAACACTTGTTAAAGATTTACTACTGGGGTCTAAATTACTTTCTTTCA
>JAWWEM010034764.1:0-15260 GCA_035582935.1 Ormyrus thymus | reverse complement strand
CCAATCTTTTTAAAGCATTAAAAATGGAATCAATTCTGTAATTGCTATTTTTGCAGCATTTCCAAGCTATTTTTATTGGCCAGCTTAGATACCTAGAAAAAGTCTAAGAACTCGAGCGAGAAAATGGTGACGAGGCGAAATTAATATTTTTCTTAATTTCTCGCGGAAGGACAATTACTAGCATTCAATTAGTTTAAACTACTTCTTTGCATTTATATAAGCTATCCATAGCATTTAAATGCTTTTTACTACATTATTGAATAACTGAGAACAAAAACTGATGAAGTGTAATAAAAATATGTGAGGTTATGTTCAAACTAAAAAATGGTCGATAACCGTTTTAAAAACCGTTTCATTATGACCGGAAAACTGGCCATGTTTCATGGCCATTTTATAGATTAAAAATTCTACCAGGGATGATACGGGTTGTATTACTGTTGATTACTGTTTATATAAAAATGAAAAATTAACCAGCCTTTAAACGAAATAAATTATTTAAATTCCGAGAGCTGCTACGCGAATATTCTTCACTCGGCAGTCTAAATGTATGAAATTTTTATCAGACATTTTTTCGTGCAAAAAACGCCAAGTTCATGAAAGCAGAATGTCGAGAAAAAACATGTCGGCACGCGAGCACGGAAAGTCGCGCACCTTTTTCTCTCGTTCAACGTTGACAATTCTATTCCGAGTTGGATTTCAACGAGACGAGCTCCTACCTATTTTAAGCGAAATTTCACTCATTTATGCGAGAAATTTTTATTTCCCTCTACTCCAGTTTCGCGCATTCACTCGTCAATAGCAATTAAAACTCGTTAAAAATTGTGAAAATATTATTGCCGCGGTTAAAATGCGCGTTTGTTATTTCGTAGAAAACATACGAAAGAGAGATTCGCCAGGCGGAAAATGACTTTGTAACCGAATATTCCTCGAAATTCATATCCTGAAATAAATTTTCACCGCTGAACGATGGCACTTGGAAATCTATTACTCTTCTTACACCCAGAAATATATATCACCCGAGGAGCTGCGGGGCGTTTCGTCAAAATTCTTCCCCCTCGCATAGCGCGCGTCGGAAAAATCCATAAAAGTCACCGCGCAATAAAAGCGCCGAAGTAGGTGAACAGCCCGACAAAAAGCGCGGCGCGGCGACGATCGAAAAATCCGAGGGCGAAAAGCGCGAGGAAAGCTGCGAGGGGCAAAGGAAACGCAGCGAGTCAACGAGGCGAATGATTTTCCGCGAACCATACTGCCGGTCGGCAAGAATAACAGAGCCGACGGCGCGGGGCATCGAGGCATCGGGGTCGGGCCGGAAGAGGGTGTGGGCCCTTTGCAGCTCGAAAGCTCGGCGGCACATCCGCGGCACATCCGCGGCACGCGTGCCCATGGAAGAGCTCTTTGTCGCCCGGCTCCCTCCTCCTCCCCCCGGCCGCGCTCGCTCGGGGCGTGTGCGCGCGCCTCTTCTAGGTCAGGGTGTTGTTCTCGCGGCTTTCAAGCTGCGGCCGCGGAGCGAATTCTTGGAATCGAGACGCGGCCGCGCGACTGTTCTCCCCCGCGCTTCTGCAGCTCTCGCCTCCGACGGAGCGCGGCGACGAGCCCTCGAGTGCCTCGAAGGGCAAAGACGTTCAAGGCGAGAGCGGCGGCGAGGCTTTTGTCTTCGACGTACCTCTTTCATCTTCGGCGAACGCCCGATTGTTTGCAGGTTTTTCGCTTTTCTGGCACGGAGGGTGTGCCGTTTCCCCCGGCTCTCGGAATCCGGCTATTTCGGGACGGATAAAATATGAGATCCCCTTTTCATTCCCGTCGACGACGTGTTTTTACCTTGGATTTCGGTGTTTCGATGTGTCTTTCAAAGATTTATGTATTTGTACGACTGACGCTTTTGCGAGGTGAAAAGTGATAAAAAATTGAAATGGACCGGTTTAATGTCCTTTAAAAGTTGAAAACGAAAATAGCGCAGCAATATATTTGGCTTCCGATGGGACTTGACTTTCACCGATGCGTTTACATAATTAAATTTGAAATAAAATGCTGCAGCAATCGCGACCTTTCATTATATACGAATTATTTCGAGCTCGTTCGAGTATCTTTCAAGTTTCCATTTTCCTCAACCTCATTCCAGCCTTGCCGATAGCTTTGTTCCAATCAATTTCTTTCACCTCCCCTCGCGGTTCCAAATGTGTCAAATACTTGGAAAACGAGCGAGATTAAAACGCGCCGAATTTCCGTCGAGAACTTTCTCAAAAATCGATGAGCCTTGAAGCTTCTCCCTTCGAATGAAACTGTTTCGAGCTCCCGAATAATTAGATCATTACGCTCCGTCTTAGAACCATCAGAAAACCCTGCTCTTCGTTTAATCGATTAAAACAAAAAAAGAAGCAGTCGAGTTGGCCGGTGTATTTTCCAATTCAATAAGTCCTGCTGCGACATATAATAAAACGCTGCGCCGCGCAACGGATGCTTGCTCCTCGAGGCGGAAGCGCGCTCATATCCTTCGTATAAAGGCTATTGGGGGGAGTTTCGCGCGAGGATTATACAGCGGCGTTACGAAGCCGCGGTACATGTTAATCGAAAGCCAATTGCGGTAAGCTCCGTCATGGCATCGCTGCCACTTAATCGTGCAGTATATATCCGCAGACATTCTACTGCCGGTGTATTAAGCTGCATTACGTAGAGATCCAGTCAAGACGCGATTCCTCGCCGAAGGTTAATGTCCTGTACCGTCGAATTTTCAGCCTCTACTCTTGCTTAGTATTCCAAAGCGAGAGGAGACGAAGAACGCAAAAGCAGCGTATTTCTTTTGTGAGAAGTCGATTGGATTATAGGAAGAAAGAAAACGACAGCATTGTCGAGTCGTTACACGCACCCGCGCGGCCGCGTAACAAAATCAATTCGGAAAAACTCCGCGCCGCCGCGTATAACGAATTCACCGACGGACAGAGACGCGAGGCCGATTAAAAGCCCCGATCGATGTCGCTCGAGATCTGATTGCGCGCTTTCGAAAATTGATAAACATCCCCGCCTCGCTAACGAGTCGCTCGCGCTCGACTCGTGCGCGCAGTTTTTGCGCCGGGCAGGCGTGATTGCGTTCTCGAGTCGCCGCCAGCGTTAATTGCATTCGGCCGCGCGGTCGTGCGCTGCCGGGAGCAGCTGTTTATCCCGCGCGAAAATCATATCCCTAAGGGAAATTAAGGTTCCGCCAATATACCAGAGATACATCGAAGCGTTTGCGGTAAACAGTCGATTAGCGAGTATTCGATACAGCGAGGGCTTTTTTGTTAAATAAGAATTCTCTTAGCGAGTTCTCGAACTAATTCCCGAGGGGACGCGCGCCCGCTCCAAGTGGGCCATCGGCCGAGTCGTTCGTTCGATGGAAGGAAAAAACTGTGGCTACGATCCAGCCGTCTGTCATCGGCCGTCTTGGGAGGACGACCTGAAAAAGTGCCTAAACACTGATTGGACGTCTGTAAGTCTGGGCCGGGGGAGAGAGCAGAGTCATGTCGCACGAGCCGAACGCGGCATTTTCGTGTGTTACGTGACATTTTTGCCTCGCGATTCGTTCGACGAGTTTAGGAAACCGTCCTTGCGCACTTTCCGAGCAAACGTAGTTAAAATGCTTTGACCTTTAATTTTGAATGTTACATAAAACTTTTTACTGCGGGACGGAGCACTTTTATGCGTACGAATTACGCTGTAGGAATTTAACAAATTAACCTGTTTACGTTTAGGTACAGTATGACATTTTATGTCATCCCTCTGAGCAAACTTTTCGTTTACAGACTTTTCATTGAAAGGCACACGATGCTTTCGTGACTTCCTAAGTAAGATTGACTTTATCATTTAAAATTTTCCAAGTTCGCTTTATTCCACTTTCGCAGGGCAGTAATTTCGTGCAGCGAACACGAGCTCATACTCCCTCGCTGACTAGAGAATAAATAACAGCGCTCGCGTATTGACGATTTAATAAAATTCGATATTTCGCATTACCAGCTCGAGAGTTATTTGCGCATTGAATGCAAACAAGCGCGGGCGAGATATTTGTAGCAGCGCGAGGGAAACGCTGAAAAGATTGCCAAGGCAAATTGCCCACCTCATTAAAATTCTTCTCTCGCTCGCTCGCGGGACAATGGTATAGAAAATTAGAATATTGAACGAAACGTATGAAAAGGGCCCGCCGCGCGAAATAATGTCGCGACGCTCGGCCGGAAGTAAATCCTTATTTATTTAGAAATTTATCCTTCTTCCGGGGGTGTATTTAAGGAACGACATTACATTGCTACCAAGCTCGCTCGGCTGGTAAATTTAATTACGAGTTTTATCTCGTCCGGGTGTCATTTTTATTAACGGAACGAAATTTTCGGATAACATCGGGTAATTTATTCCGGTTGCATGCATGCAATTTGCAGTGTGAACGAAATTATTGAAACAGCTCTGCTTGCTTAGCGGAATGATTTCACGCCGCGCACGCTTCTAATATAATTACAGCCTGTTTATCAGAATTCAGTTTTGTTAATTAGAGCAGTAAAATAATACGCTTTATCGCAAGAAGACTGCTCAAGTCCTTAATACTTTTGTTTATACTTTTTCGAATAAAGCATACGAAAGGCGCTCGACAAATGAATTACGCGTTAAAAATTGGAAAGCAAATATTTACTCCCTCGCTGGACGTATTTGTGTAAGGCGATCGCTTGACGGACACGTAGGCAGAGAATCATCGACGAGCACGTCGTCGCCAGACAGTTTACCAGTTTGCTCGCTTCGAAGCTCCGCGCTCTCTTGGAGGTTAGTATCTCCGAAGAAAGAAATTAAGGAGGCAGCTGCGATCGCTCGATCTCGGCGCTAAGCACCGATTTCGGCAAACAACGGAAACGCGGCTAAAGAAGGCGCGGAGCAGATAATCTGCGCAAATTACGGACCGCCGCGCTGACGAAATGCTCGTGGCGTCGCGAGGAGTGTCATTTGAGCCCTTATCCGAAGGCGCTCGAGCCTTGTAAAACTCGAGGAATTGAGTAATCCACCGGGGGGAAGAGAGGGGAAAAAATTGAGTTAGGAACACGAGAGGTGGAAAAAAGAAAGAAAAAAAATAAGAGCCAGAATAGTATAAACAGAGCTCGCGTGCTCGACGAGCGAGTATATAGCCGTCGTATATTTCGTGCTAAACGAAGTGGCATCGATCCCCGCGGCGCTCGGCGGGCCGACTATAAGCGGCGGCGGCGTCGACTCCCGCGTTTTCCTTTCAATAAAACTTTCCTTATTTCATGTTTTTCCATCGTCTCCTCCCTCCTCCCCCGCGGGGCAGGCACGCTCCCGATCGTTACGGCCGCCCCGAGCCGACTGTCTCTCCTCCGCGAGAAGCGTCGTCGCCAAGGAGATGTGCGCGCGAGCCAAGTGGAAGCGGATCCCGACGTCTTCGGACGCGGCCGCATATTTCGATTATTCCGAGGCGAGCTCTTCCGCCGCGACGGCCAGGAGGCCGAGGCGCGCGCTCGCGTCGCTTTTCTGTGAAGGATCGAATTGTAGAAAGTGACGAGTCGCGAAAAATATTACACCTAATTCCGTCTCAAAGCGACTTCTTTTCCGCTGTAGAATTCGATATTGGAAGCCGTCAGCTTAGCTTTATTTCCAAACAATTCGAAATATGATCGTTTTGTGCTGATGATTCATTTTCTTGCGCGTTTCCAATCGAACAACAAAAAACACAATTTAACGCCCCACTTTCAACGTCATTTTTTCTAGTTTTATTTTCATCTATGTAGTCACTACATCCTCATTAAATTTTCAATTTTTTCCTAGTAAACGGGTAATATTCACAGTCCTTTTATGAACAGATCTTTCAGAAGCAAAAAAACAATCGAATAGTTATTTAAGTAGAGATTCAATATTTCAATTCTAAAGATTTTACAGTAGAAGAATAACTTTTAGAAGTATAAGATTAATACCTTTATTTATGATTCATTCACGAGATGCCGAAAAGTTGGCACTTCTGTATGTTTGCTTTGGAGATTTTTATTTTAGTCAAAGGCTTTTAAGCAAAACTGAATTCTTCAGTGCGGCAAATTGATTGAATAAACATCGAAATTCGATGTATACAACTTAAACATGAAGAAAAGTTAATAGTCTCCCATCTATATTTTAACCGAATAAGCTGTCAATTAAGACCAGCTAAATTCTTATATAAGAATTGAAATGAGTGAACCAGGAACTTTTAAAATCGAAACTAAATAACTGTAAAATTTATGCACTCGTGCTCAGTGCACAATAAGAACTGAAATTCTATTATAATTTACGGGGAAAGTTGGAAACTGCAAAATGACAATAGTTAGAAGTTTTAGACGGAAAATTGAAATCTACATTGCAGTATTCTGTGTGTTTCAAACAATTTCCGCGATTATTAAAAACTTGGATAAAACTTTGATTAAATATTTAAAAATTTACTTAAATGTTCGACTAATATTATATTGAAAAGCACAGATAAAAGTGATTTGTTTATATTTCACTCAAGACTTTTGCCTCGCGCTCAAGCGTAAAATATGGAGCATGAAAAATGTTTCATCCCTTATACATTTTGGCTCCGTGTAAACGTGGCGTCGTAATATCAATAATTAAATCGCATATTCATTTCACATCATTTTCTTACATGTCTTTTATTACTCATAAAATGTGTTAATATTCCATACGATATTGCAAAACGGATCAAACAGGTTTTTTTGAAAACAACCAAGAAACTTGTAAAAGAAACTCATTTTCTTTTTAAAGCATTTTTATAGAGACTTATGTCCGTAGCTCTTTAATTAGTTTCTACTTATGCAGTTGCAACTATAACCTTAATTATAAAAGTTGTTTCAGCAAAAACGTAAAATTTGTGCAAAATTTACCTTCTACTTGTATAGAATTAGCACGGAGTTAAAAAAATGTGTAAAATGTAAAGGCAATTGGAACGAAAGCAAGTCGTTCATTTTAATAAAAAGTAGCTAAAGAGCCAGCGGGCAAAAGCAGCAAGCAGAATAGCGAAAAGTAAAAACTGGCCGAATCCTCAAGAAAAAGCTCTCGCGTTTTCCCGGAAGGTAGAGAGTAATATGTATTCATGAAGATGCTCTAAAATATGCCATCAATTCCTAAGTGCAACTTAGAATATAACGTCAGTCGTGAAATAATATCGAAAATGATATCAGCCCCGCGGAGCTCGGCGAAAATTCGCGAATAAGCCGAGCGGAGAGAGAGCACGCGATGTACAAATGGAAAGCACATAACCGCGCGCGGATAGTGAAAAGGGACAAAGAGGTGTAGGAAACGCTTACAGCGCGCTCTCTCTCTCCCATTCTATTATACAAGCTTAAACTGCAATTTTCAGAAGAGATAAAACGCGCGGGAGCGAGATATAAAACGCCCGCGGGATCCCGCTCCGGATTCCTGCGTCGGCAATAAGAGAAGCCCCTGATTCGCGCCGTCGTTCGCGCGACGAGGGAAGCGTGAATTATTTCGGCAGAGGCGAGGCGCGGGAAAGCCCCGCTCGAGCTTGACGATACGTCGTGCGAGAGCAGGTATCGTCTGCACGTACGTTCCGCTTGCTACCCTAATTTTGCCTGGCAAACAGACGCGACCCCGGCTGCGGCCAACTCCGACCGGGTTATATAATCAAATAAAAATTCGACTCGTCCTGCAAATTGGGTTACGCGTCTCTGATAGCCAGCTGGACATTTTTCGAAACTCGCGCGAGTTTTCGTACGTAGCCTCGGATCGCGATGTCACGAGAAGCGCTCGTTCTCCTCCTGCGGGTCAAATTTTCCATACACCCCCCGGGGATATACATCTTCTCCCATTTGCCACAAATTCATTTTGTCCGCGAGCTAAATACGACGACGACGCTACGGTTTATCCGGCGGGGAACGGACCGGACCGAGGTCTCGCGTCCGTTTCCACGTAAGTAAAAGGCTCTTTCTCCTTATCGCCGCGATATTTACCCCGGCCGCTGTCATCGGTTAATTCGCGGCTCTAATTATCGCGCGACGGCGGGTAAAAGCGTAAGCTTGTAGGGCTGTAAAGTTTTACACCGCTTAATTAATTAAAGTTTGAGAGAGAAGAACGAGCCGCGACGAATCGAGCGAGCCGCGCGCGACACGGTTCTTGCATTATCATTCCTTCTGGAAATTGATAAGCTGAATTTCGTCCCGAGGATTTTTCGTTGGTTTAGCTATTTTTTAATCAACCGCCGCTTCATCGATCGAAGGAGTTGGAGCGCGCGGCTTCGATTTCAATTTCTTTTATTGTATTGTTCTTCCTTTAAGTAATTTCAATAACCGGAAGGGCTGCTGTATTGCCAGAGAGGGTAAATCGAAACGGAATCCATGACATTTCAATTCATTACTATTCATTGTCTTCGACGCGAACTCTTTGACAATGAGACTTGTTGCCAAAGCACTTTGTAAATAAACTGCACTGCGCGGCGACTCGAGGCTTCGACTCATTCTTCGTACATTAGCAGCCTAGTCACCTGCTAATTACTGATCTCTAATTAAAGAAGTGAACTCGCTTTATAAAGGAATTTTTAATTCATTAAGCTTGCCACCGTGACTGGGGAAAAAATCTTTCAGCTTTTCCGCTGAAACATAAGCTGACGTTCGAATTTAATTTTCAGTCAAAAGTTTATTTTTAGCTTTGTCGCGTACAAGAGTTAGAGCATGAACATTTCAATAGGACTGTGTATTCGTTCCTCGATGGTTGTTCACTTTCTCCCCCACTCGAGTCGTCGAATAAAATCCAAATTAATTGAAAGAATGAAGTTAACTCTAGTCAAGTATTATACTCCTCCTCGGGTTTTTAGGAACTCTTCATCCGACCCCTTTAGCGCCTCTTAAAGATTCAGCAATTGAAATGAAATTATTGCTCGACGAAAGGAAAGCGAAACAAGAGACTTTTCGACTGTAATGGCTTCATTTGAATTGCAAAGTCCCCCCTTAAATGATGCAACTCATCAAGTTATTCCGCTCGATTGAGAGAAAGAAAGAAAAAAAGGGGCCCTTGCCTCCCCTCATCCCCGTTTCAAGCACCTCATCACTAATAAGCATCGGAAGCAGCCGTTTTTAGCGTCGCCTCCGCGACCAGAGCGAAACTTCGGTCCTCGCGGCCGAGCGACTCCATACCCCGCTGCATCCAGCACTCGGCTGGCCTCGGACAACAGGTCTCGCTCGGGGCGCGGACGGGGCCACGCGCGCACCACTCCCAGGCAGCGGGTAGGTATAGCTGGGGGGCTCACTTGTTACTCACTCGACGAGTCGGGCCAGCGGAGGCTCATCAAGCCGCGGCGAGCCAGGGCATCGCGCGAGAGCGCGCCCCGCCGTCGCTCCGGGTCGTTGCTACGCCGCTGCTGAGGGGCTGCTGCCCGGGCCGCGATCACTGCTGGAGGACCACCACCACCGGGGGCTCGCTGCCGCCCCCCGAGACATGGCGCGCGGTGCGCCTCAGCCCCGGCCGAGAGGCATTGCGCGCGCGGCGGCGGCGGCTGCTGCTGAAGCTGCTGCCTGCTGCCTGCTGCTGCTGTGCTGCGCTGCTGCTGCTGCTGCCTGGGCTGCCGCCGCTGCTGCTGCTGCTCGCTACAAGGTCGGCTGCTGCTGCACCGCTCGCTGCGACTGGCGGAGGCGCGCTGCGTCGAGTCCACGGCGACTGGCGGGCGCGCGCACCACGACACACCCTCGAGGCCCTTCGCCCGAGCGGCCGATGCGCGCGCAGCCGGGAGGAGGCGGCGGGTGGCTCTCCCTCCAGCGCGGGCCGAAGGTAGCGCGCCCGGAGAGGAGCTGCTCGCGGAGGCTGCGGAGGCCGGGACAAAGAGCAAGGATGTAAACAGCGCCGTCTGTGCCCTCGCCGACCCGGGGCAGCTCCTTTGGCCGCGCTGCTTCAAGGAGGCTCGGGGGGCGACGAGTGTAAACAGAGGCAGAGCGATCGACCTGGAAAGCGGGGGGCGACCGCTCAAGCTAAATTCAAACGAGCGTCGGATTTCGAGAGGGAGAAAAAGAAGCCTTTCGGGGGGAGAAGACAGCGGAATATTTTTCATCAAGCCTCGGGAACGGAAGAGGAGCGAGAGCCAGATGTATAAGTAGAAGGGAGGCAGACAGCTGGCGGGAGATTCGACGAGAAGACGGTGGATCGGTCATTTGCCGCCTGGATAATTACCGCGACGTTTAGGCAGCTTTAAGCCCCTCCGCCGTCGGCGGCGACGAGCTCGTAAATACCTGCGCGTCGCTGGCGCTGTAAGGCGTAGCTCGCGCCGCGTCGAGAATATCAATTCTGCACGGCGACGAAGCCGTCGGGGAAACGTCGATGGAGTTCGATTCGTCGTCCCGGAAACTCGTAGCCTCTGAATTTCTCTCTCTCTCCCTCTTTCTCTTTTCCTCTTCCTCCGCCGAAGAATGCGACATATTTCTATTAAAAATCTATCCTTATTGAATTC
Organism: Ormyrus thymus; assembly: GCA_035582935.1. Taxonomy (NCBI): domain Eukaryota; kingdom Metazoa; phylum Arthropoda; class Insecta; order Hymenoptera; family Ormyridae; genus Ormyrus; species Ormyrus thymus. The sequence continues at coordinate 4,819 of JAWWEM010034764.1, read as the reverse complement.
CGATTCTCTGTTTCCTCCTTATTTCCTCGATCTCTCTTCCTTCCTCTCGCCGGAATTGTCGCGTTCGCGCGGAAATCATTTTCGAGAAGCTCTCGAAGTAACCGCCGAGGTGGACTCGCGTCCAATTTCCACTCGCCGGGGCATAATGAGCAGGGCGGTGAGCAGGGCGCAATAAAACGAGTCGTTCCAAACAAATTCGAGGAGATACGCGGAGAGGAGCTTGCTTGCCGAGGCGGGGACCCTTACGTCGAGGGTCGCGCTAAGCACGTTATGGGCGATAAAATGAAAATATGATCAACACCGATTCCTCTCATTTTCCCGATTCAATAAGGCAAGGAGATTATTGGGCTAAATGCGCTCGAGCATCAAATACGCTCGCTGGGCGCGACTTCAACTTTTAATAGCCTCGACACTCCGAAGTTTCAGGTAATCAATTATCGAAGGGTATAATATTCAATTAGCTGGCGCTCGATATTACACCTATCAGATTGTTGTAATAAATGGAGTTTTCATTGAATATTTATAACGGAGCACACACCGTCGAGCATCATCGAATTAAATTTGCCTGTTTTCCTTCCAGTTTTTTTTTTGTTTTTTTTTTGTTTTACAAATTAGGCTTTTCGAGCATCGAAAGAGGTGTATTAAGAGCGAGCTCTACTTCAGAAAAAAATGTCGCAAATTACAAAGAGCCTGCTCTTTTCTTGTCTCTCCCTCGCCGGGAGGATTAATGACACTCCCTGAATTCCCCCGCGATAGTGCGCAGGCGAGTTTATTTGACATAACACTTTTAATCATAAGCTTTACAGCCGGGAAATCTAGTGCCTCTGCAAGCGCGCAAATTAAAGCAGCCGGCAGCGTGTATACTCAGCCAGCTGCCGCCGCGATAACGGGGCAAAAACTTCTCCGCGTATTATGAAAATGCGGATCGCTTTGCTCGATTGAATAAAGGACGTGCTTTGCGCTCGGCGCAGCGACAACCCAATTTATTCGTCGACTGCTGCAGGTGAATTTCAGTCCGGATTATAGGCGCGGACGGGCGGAGATTAAATATTTCGAGCGGGTGGGGGGAAAGGGAGCGGAGCAAGCAATAGCTCGAGCCAACGTCGTTCATTCGATTGTCTCGACACTTAATTCAAGAGGGCGAGGCGGGGGCGGAGAAAAAGGCACTTCCTCGGGCTCGGATAAAAAGAAGCCGCGGCGACGCCTTTCTGACAAATAATCCGTCCGTGCGTTTTTGTTGTTGCATAAGTAAAGCCGGGGATTGAAAGGCGACGAGGAAGTCCAGGGAGAATCGGGGAGGCCGAGCAAACTCCTCGGGGTCGGAAGGGCCACTGAGCGTCGCGGCGACCACTGAAAGGTTTACTTTAATCTTCTCAGTTTTTGACTTCTCGTTTTCTCTCTCTCTCTCTCTCGAGTCCCTCTCCGGGGAGCTGCGCGCAAATTCAGCCTCTGCGCCGCCTCTCTTGATTTTTCGCTCTCCCGCGAGCCCCCGCGAGATAATTACCCCGACGGCTTTCGCCTCGTTCGTTTTCGCGCGATGCAGCGATGCATTGTCAGAACCGTCCAAAGGAAGAATGCCCTCGAGAGGGGAAAAAAGCAAGTGTGCCCTCGCTCTCGCTGCTCGGACTAAACGAATTCTTTTTCTTTCATTGCTTTGCTTTCGGTCGGGAAAGGGCGAGAGCAGCGTCTCGTTATTATCCGAAAAGTTTTAAGGCACTGCCGGAGAGGAACGGTCTTGAAAAACTAATTGTGTACAATGGTAGTTTAAGTTCAATTGTCAAAGTACCGTTAGAAAGGACCCTCCAGAAAGTGAATTACGCAGCTGTTAAGGCGAGCTCCTTCGCATGGCGAGCTTTTACGCGGGGCTAAAAAAAAATAAGAGTATATAAAAATAATTTATAAACGAAGAAAAAAAATATTCTTTTTCATTACCGCCGACTTGGTTGTGACTCTGTGACCTACTTAAAAAAAAAGCATACTTTTTAATCTAGGTCATAGATATCCAGGCTGTCATATTTCGAAATCTTGAGTGTACTTTAAGGCCCTCGGAAAATAAAATTTATTTCGCAATCAAGAGCTGACTGGCACACTGCGAAATTTGTTTTTGCGCAGAGTTAGAAAAAATATTCTCTCCGAGGTAAATCGTCTCGTAAAATCACGAACCCCTATCATTACATAAAAAAAAGCTACTTTTTATGTCTTCAGTTTTTTTCATCCTACGCGTTAGTTTTTTTTTTTTTTTCCTGGAAATCTACCTTTCTTCTATTACCCCCCGAGCATTGCGACGTCCGTTGCTTTAGATACATAGTAGACTCGACGAGGTACTAAAAAGAGCAGGTGAGTTAACCCTGAATTTTTTACGCACTCCGGGAAAAGCATCTAAACCTTTGCGTAAATAAACCAAATCGTCTCGGTCTATTTCTATGCAATTTTAATGAGAATAAAAAGTACGAGCGGCGCGCTCAAAAGAGACATTAATTGTCCTTTTCGGATAAAAGCTTCCAGGAACGAGTACAGTTGATACTTTTGTACGTAATAGTTCTATAATTTAGCGTACAAATCTCGAAAAAGAAACTTTAAAATACAAATTCGTTTTACCTGCTCGACGTTTCAAATTAAAACTTCAAATCGATTTGCTTTTTTAAGCCAAGTTTTTGTGTATAAAAAGCTATACTAGAACAGTCTAAGCACGTTGAATTTATATTGCAAAAGCGATAAAGTAAGTCGAATTCAATACGGAAATTGCGTAAAAGATTAAAAGAGAATCTTGTGGAAGCTTCTGTAAAAGTGCAAAAAATAAAATAATCCTAACGAAGTTGAGCAAATATTTTTTTATTTATTTATTAATTAAAATCAGTCGATCTAGTCGTACGATTTTATAAAATAGAAAAAAAAATTAGCTTATCAAATGCATGTGAACTATTTTCGGGTAAATTCAAAAGCTAATATTTGCAATCCTATTTTCATAAAATCCAGTAAAACGGAAATTGTTTATATAATTAATAATGTAAAGTTTCCAAAAATATTGTTACAGAGATTACTCGTGTAATCTATAGTTGTTAGTTTTACGCTTATAAGTTTGCAATTTTCCATACGTAATATTATCCAGGCTAATACTTGGATAAACTCTCTATTTAAAATCTACAGAACATATTCTTCGAGGTGATTTTCTGAACACAATAAAATGAATTAATTGATAAACTTCAGTGGGCTTTGATCAAATTTACTTTTATCTGATTAAATATGTTGTACTAGAAATGCACGCTTATAAAGTCTATTAAAAATTGGTAGTTATCGTAGTTTAACAATTTAAAAGAAAAACTAACAAAAATAAAAGAAAATAAAGTTTGAAAGTTACTTCGTTGCATGGCATACTATAGAAAATGAAATTTAAGACGATTTTATTAAATAGAAAAAAAAATTTAGCTTGTCAAATGCATGGTAACTATTTTCGGGTCAATTCAATTAATAGATTACGATCTGTGCGAAAAAATCGTCTGAAAAAGGATTAATGTACCTTTCTGAAATATCACCGGGAATTCATAATATTTGCTTTGTAAATATCTTGCTCTGTCGAAATCTGCGTCGATCTTTCTCTAGTTGTGCAAATAAACCTATATACTCTTCGATCGATTATGTAGCGAGATCTGTTTTGACTTGCCCGCGCATGTACGATGGCGCAATGGTCAATGATGAGTCGGCGCAATTAGAGGCGACATGAGCGCTCTTTCCTGGAAGGGGAAAAGGTGCGAGGGCTTAAAAGCCGAGGAGGAAGCGAAAACTCTCTCTTGCCTCGCCGCTTTCATAAGATAGGCTCGCCCATCAAGCTCCAAGGAACTAATTCGAAGCCTTGGACCTCCGCAAATAAAACACCTTCAAGGAGTCATTTCCAGCTCCGGCTCTCCGGACTCGACGCTCATCGGCGCGCGATTTCGGCCTCATCGTCGGCAGCCTGCGTTCGAGGAGTCAACGGCGTCTCCAGCTCTCCCGGAATCGACGCTCATCGGTGCGCGACTTCGATTCATATTCGATCAACAGGTCAGCGACGGTCACCAGCGCAAAGCTCAGGGTATCGCTTTTACAAACTATAAGTACGTTTAGGGCGGTTAGCGCAACGAAGCGACGGCGCTTGTTAAAATTAGTAAATAAAGATTGTTGAATTGAAATATCAACTAGAGTTTTGTCAATCATTGTCAACCATACCCACTCACGAAGGGAAATATTTTACAATTATGAGTCTTTATTTTAGTTTGCGAAAATATTACGATAATAAAGTGAAACGTGTGCTATTTTTATTATAAATATAACAATAAACGTTTATTGTAATCAATTTCTTTTTTCATATTTCATAACTAATTTATCCAATATTATCTTTCAGATACATTAAAAACAATCGATTTCAACATCATTTCAAACTATTCTATATTTAATGAATTATTTATTTTTGTATTATTATATTTATTTTTCTACGTCCATTTTAAAATTTAATGAATAGCAAACAAAATTTAAATAAAAATTTTGTTATTGGAATATCTAAAGTCCTAAAAAACAGAATTTTTGAAACTCTATGCTCAAAGCTCGATTGTTCGCGAAAGCTTGAATAAAAATGCATGCGTTAAATCAAGCTTTGTACTAATTGTATAAAAAAATAATATTCAATACAAGAGCATAAAGGTGATTTTAACCTGGTGTTACCTTTTCACTATTTTTGTTTTGAAAAAAATTGAATAAAAATTTCAAGAAAATTGAATTTTCTCTAACAATTATTAGCCAAAGAAAAGTAATTTTTTTTATTTTATTTGAACTATATTGCTAAAAC